>DWLR01000108.1:0-37424 GCA_018246295.1 Papilio alexanor hazarajatica | reverse complement strand
ATATATATATATATATATATATTCGATATCGTTATAACCTTGTCATTCTTTCATTGATCTTATCAAGCATATATCCAAAACGCAGAAATATACTTTTCTCAATTTGAGTCACAACATATTCTTTCCAACAGACTTACTTGCAACGTTCTTCGTAGCGCACAAATTTTGACAAATGTGTGTAGGAAAACGTTTTAATATTATATATAGTTTACAAGTGTAATACTACTATTCTTACACTTTTCGAGTAATTTCATAAAATATAAAAATGTCTTCAAAACTTTGAAGCCATCTTACGCCTAAATTAAGCAATGTTTCCAAATTAAGTCGTTATATTTTTGGTTAAGGAATCGTGGTCTACGATGAGCTGTCATTTCTGTCATTTATATATAAATAAACAATTATTACCATTAGTGCCATCATTTTCCTCGACCGGTTTCCACGCCTCCGGCTGCGAGTCATCGCTCCAAGCATCTAGGATTTCTCCCTGCAAATAACATATCTACATCTTCATAAAAGAAGACTAACTGACTGACAAGGTGACTGACTAAAATATGAACGCACTTCCGAAACTACTGTACTACAATAAATGGAGTGAAATCCTTTTATAATGTAAGAGAGAACTTATAAAGAATTTAAGGGCTTAAGGGGTCCAGATCGCACCCTACTGCAATTTTCAATTTTAATCCAGGTGTATTTTACTGGCATTTTCCAAAAGTTAGAAGTTTTAGTCGCTATTTTGTGTCTACGTTTATCTAAGACTAGATGTTGCCGCGTCTTCGCACGCGTCTAAATTATCGCTATCAGAATACAAAAACTACAGAATAATTTCTATTACATATATTTAGTAAAGTGCTGGAGAAAATTATATAGTAATATATAATTATTATATATATTATATTATATTGTAATTATATAGTAATATAGTAATATATAATACATAATAGTATATACTAGTGTGTACGCATTTCTAACGCGTTCAATTGCACTGGAACAATATAGTTTTCCTAAAGTTTTCCACAACAACAAACCTCTCGATAATTACTAAGGAAGTGTTGCGAAGGATGGATGGTAGTTTACAGTTTGATGTAATCTATATAGACATCTAGAAGGCGTTCGATCGTGTGGATCACGTTATCCTGCTACAAAAACTAACGAAATTGGAATGAAAATGCGGTGATTTATTACGGTGGTTCAAATCTTATATTTCTAATCGCAGCCAGGTCGTAGGGTTAGGTGGTTTTCGATCTAACTACGTTGACATCTCTTTGGGAGTTCCACGAGGATCTATGTTGAACCCTCTTTCGTATCTGATCTATATCATATGTCATAACATAGGAACTTGTTTTCGACACGCCAAATACCTTCTTTATGCTGATGACGTGAAAATTTATTTTCGTATAGACTCAAATAATGAACTCATGCAAGAATATCTAAACGGAAATATTTCAAAAATAACCGTTTAAATCTAAAAATAAGTATCTATAAACATATCTTAATTTTAAACTTACAGTATTAAACCATTACAGTATACATAGCACTTAGATGGTAAACCTATGCCGAAATCAACCACAGTCAAGGATTTAGAAGACGAAAAGCTTATATTCTCGGATCACATCACACAAAGCATACAAAAAGCTTAGGATTTGTTTCCAAGCAATTTAACGATATAAATCGTATGAAAATGCTTTACTTTTCGTACATTCGCAGCGTATTAGAATATTGTAGTTCTATATGGAACTCCCAATATAAAAACACGTAACTGCCATTAAGAGACTGCAGACAAACTTTCTACGGTACATAGATTATCGCGTCCGGCATCAGAGTGACGGCCGCCGTAGCTCGTGCTCCCAACACCCATTGCTCATTATAGGGTGTAGACGACACGTAGACGTGTCGCCGACAGGATGCAGCTGTACTCTGGACTGTCCACAGTCAACCCAGGAGCTCATGTGTCTGCGTATCCCAAACCACAAACTAGAGCTACCGGAACGTTTTACGTTCTCCCAACAAAGATCAACTATGCGATGAACTCGGTTGCAAGCAGAGTACTGAATACATATAATAAATATTTCAATTGCTTCGAACCCTTTTCTACAACGAAAAGGAAGTTCAAAAACTCTGTAATTGAGGCAATGGCATATTTCAATAGTAATGTGATATTAGATGTAACTTAATCAGAAATATAATAATGCACACTAAATGCATACACTCACTCAAACGCACACACACACACACATGCGGTAACACTTTTTTTTAGCATAAATGGCGTATAAAATAAATACATAATTTTTTAAAGTAATATAGTATATAATACATACATATCACATACACTGTAAAAAAATTGTAAAAAGTCTATAAAAAACTTTTTTGGTTATCATCTGTCTTACCAATAACAGATGGTCCATCATTTGCGCAACCACGTGTTCTTACTATATACAACTGCTTTTATATATACAAACCAACTTACAAACACTAATATGTCTACAATTCATTAAAATCAGTGAAGCCATTGTTAAGACATAACGAGAAATACACTAGACGGACAGAGAATTACATAGACTATTATCAGTGAGCAGACTGACAGATATTTATATAGCCTATTAAGTGAAAAATATATTAAGTGATCCGATACCCATGGACATACAACGGCAGATGCGTTGCCAGTCTTAAAGAAGGAGTACGCTCTTTTCTTTAAGGCCCCTAAGTCGTACTGGTCCAAACCAAACACAGAGAGACAGGCCTAATTTTTTTAACAGTAGATTTAATATCAGTGAAGCAAAAACTTTAATTACAGACTGTACTCTATAGACCTATGTATAGATAAAAAAAATATATAATAAAATTCAATACTTTCACCGGTATATTTTTATCTATATATTATTTACTATATTAAATATTTGTACAATTACAGCAAGCATTATTGCATCAACGTGAATAAACATGTTTTCGTAATATTGTGACGTGAAAGCAAGCATTAATACGCAGTAATACTCATATTGGTAACATTTTCATTTAGCAATAGTATTAGCCTTATAAGTAGCCTTATAATTCTCAAAGTTGTGTGAATTCGGCGTAGTTGATTCTAAATAGGAGAAGCGGTGAAGACTTAAATTCAAATATTTGTAACATATACACTAAATCAAACCTTATAAATAACATTCACGTTTTATAGTTATGTAAGATAAAATGTTTTTTTTTTTTTACCAAAAAGGTGGCAAACGAACAAGCTGTTTACCTGACGTTAAGTGACTACCTCCTAAAGGTATCGGTAGCAACAAGCAAATGACGTGCGTTGCAGATGTGAAGGTTACCTTTATCTTGGAGTTAGGATAGAGAGGGTACACACTGGGCGATCACTAGTAGATTCAAAGGCACTCACGTCTGCCTCACTAGTTTTATTTGATACAAGCAGCACCAAGTCGAGCTCGCGATGGTACTGTAAGCTCCAAGCAATTCCAATGGAGCCAGACGTATACGCCTGCATCGACTCTTCGCTCAGCCGTACCCATACACCCTCCTTGTTTTCCACCTTGACACCGATAGAAGCCAATGCTTGTAAAGCTGCTAGTTTTCATACCCGCTTTGCCAACATAGATGTTATATATAGATACTAGATGACCACTTAAATCAACAATTTTTGTCCTCCAGAAATGAACACTTTTCTTTTTTATAGGCCTTTAGGAAGGAGTACGCTCTTTTTTGAAGGCCCGTAAGTTGTATTGGTTTGGAAATATCTTTAAAGACAGATCATTCCAAAACGCGGCTATTCTATATAGAAAAATCTTCCCGAGAAAATAGAACAGGACAGCCAGAGAAGCCAGAAGATGATCGGTTGTACCGTTAAGGAGATAAACGTAACAAACTTACCATCGCATTTGTAGTATTTTGGTTAGGCATATTTAATCTACTGCTGCGAGGTCCGCAATACCTCGAGCATGAATAAGCCGGATCGTATAAGTCTTGCGTATATTTAACAAAAGAATTCCGCAATGTCTCTTTCCGATTTCCTACTTTCAACATACTTCCTACAGAAAAGCCACCTGTTCTGATTATTACAGATATTTACGAATTGCTATTTACTAAACTCTGGGTAAACTGCTTGTTTGTTCGTTTTTTTTTTTAAATAAACAATAATGAACAACATAAACCGATTTCATGATGTTGATACTTACAAAATAGTAAGTTAAATCGTTAATTAATAGCTTAAGACAAAATATATTATCAGAAATACTTTTTACGATAAAAAGTATAGATAGTAGTACATGCGCAAGCTTTATTTTGCCATTTTGTGTTTTTATCCTCTTTATATTGTTTTATTTAAAACTTTTCAATCTAATTATCTGAAGTGGAACTTTGGATCAGAAAAAAGATTTTTCTGTAATAAAGTGGAAAAGCGACACTGTTGATATAAGATCTATTTATGACGACGTTTTTTTTTACATAAGCATACCTTTGTAAACAAAGGAAATAGATAAATATAGTAAGTAATATAATATAGTATGGAGACCTAAGATTTCAGAAAAACACTTCATTTCATCCTATACAAAAACCTAAGAAGAACCATGTATGTGTTATATACGAAGAAATATCATTTAAAACTGACCACTGCAAATCCGGCGTCTCTGTTAAATAGATTTTTAAAAGAGAACTGAGATGTTGCATCAAGTCACTTACTTACTAAATTACCTAAGTTAACTATTAACCTAAAACTATTCTACCTTCGCTTACACTATTAGCTTATGATGTTCTTCAAGTTGACCGGTTGGTGCAGTGGTAAGATATTTGCCTTTCACGCCGCAGGTCGTGAATTCGATTCCCACACAAGACAAACATTTGTGTGCATGAACATGTCTGTTTGTCTTGATTCTGGATGTAGAAACCACCGGAAGACGGGCTGCAGCGTCCTCTTCTTAGTACGGTGGAACAGACTGCGTTCGTCAACCCGCTTGCCAAGCGTGGCGATTATGGCACATTTCCCGCCAATGATGCGATCAATGGGGGAGGCCTATGCCCAGCAGTGGACGATCACAGGCTGAGGTGGTGGTGGTGGTGGTGATGGTGGCGGTGGGTCTTCAGGACTACTGGACGCGCTGGACTGTAACCGGTGGAAGCAGATCATCCGCTCCAGATGCAGCTCGGACGTTGACCACGATCCTCAGAGAGGTCTTCGCGAATTTATTTTAGGAGAATAAAATTTAAAGGTATACTTTTCCGTGATAAGTAATCAAATGTTGTTACCTCTTCCACATAGGAGACGTTGGATTCTGGCGGTATACATCCGATTTCTTCTGCTTGCAGGCTGGGGCTGGAGCGGACTCTCAGACCCGCGCTGTTGCTGATGGCAAAACGCCGTACACGAGACTGCTTGATCTCAGTATCCACGTCGAAACATACATTTCTAGGCTGCACTGCTTTCTCGTCGCTCTCTTCTTCGCATGGTTTCACTTCAAACACTATTTCCTGAAAAGATGTAATCTTATTTTTGATATAATTTGTAAGTAAAAATATATTACTTGCTGCAAGACGTGAGTAAGCATACAAAAGTGGTTTAATTAAAATCTATGTAGATGACACCTGTCATCACTCCATGTTGGAAAATTATATGCCCTTGTGTCGACACAAACACAAGTAAAACTGGCTTATAACGTAGTTTTTAGCTAGAAATTTGACAATTGATTTGACGTTTTAATTGAAATAATTAAATACTAACTTACAATAAATTTATCGTTGTATTATTAAATATATTGTATTTGTACTGTTGTAAAATTATATAAGATTAGTAGTTAGTTAGATAGATTATATTAGAAGTTAAACCAAGTGAAATGAAACGAAGAGACTAACCAAATTGGCGGGTCTATGATCGAGGAGGAGGGCGCCGACATAGTCGCCGGGCGCACGCGGCACCCACGTCGCCAAGTAGCTGCCATCCGCTTGAGCGTTCACCAGCGTCGGCTCAGACCCCAAAGGGTCTCCAACACTGCTCTTGGCAACGAAGCTGTCGTTCCACCACAGACCACTCGCGTAACGAATCTCCTCGAATGAAAAGTTCTTGTACGGCTGGCAAATAATGATACGAGTTTTTGTCTGTTGGAAAAGTGGCTAAATTTTGTAGTCTAATTCCCTCCTTATTGCAAAGTAGTATTTCAAGGGATCGAGCATATAGAAGTAAAAGTTATTTTGTTGCTAGCAGCTCTCTTTGGTCAAGTTGAAAAGACTTTACTATTTCGGACACATAAGTAGTATAGATTGACATCTAAAAATTTTAAGCTATGAAATCTGCTTACGTACTCGTATTAATAGTGGTTTAAATACGAAAGTACCGTTTTAACATTCTGGCTACTTTGAATTAAAATAAAATCAGATTTGTGCGAGATTCCAGGATAAAAGTTCTTTCGCATGAAAAATAGAACATTATAAATTTAAAAAATTGTAGAACATTCGATTTTTTGCAAATGCAATGGCTGACTTTAGGTCAAACGCTGCAACAATGCCCTAAAATGAAGCTAATAATATAAAAGTAATGGTATCTGTTTGGTAGTCTCTCCACAGTGCAATTCACTACAGCAGTTATCTAGTGTAATGATCTTCGAACAACGATGGCAAACCATGCAGCAAGACAACCCCAACTAGTCAACCAATCTTTACCACTATTGCTACAAGATAACGTAAGAACTCAAACTGCTCGAGGAACCATTTTAATAACACAAGACTAGTTAGAACCTCTCTGATATTTTCCGTGTCGCGGTACCTTGCCCCAACCGACTATCATTTTTTCGCGATTCGGGCAATTTTACGTAGTTTACGTGGTAATAAATTTTCTTCCTAGAAGGATACAAGATGTCTTCACACAGTTCGTTGAGTTCAGGTTCCTAGAGTTCTATCGGAAAGGCATAAATGAGGGTAAAAATGAGGGTAAATAATCTCTTTGATTAGATCAATATATTTTATATTTTTGACAGACCGGTATGCGCAGTGGCAAGATACTTGCCTCTTACGCTGCAGGTCGTGGGTTCGATTCCCACCCAGGACAAACATTTGTGTGCGTGTAGTAAGTAGTATACCAGTTATCTGGTTTCTATAGCACAAGCTCTGCTTAGTTTGTGCATTTGGGCCGTGTGTGAATAACGTCCCAGAATATGATTATTATTATTTATATTAGAAAATAAAATCTTTTTTTTATTTTCAATACAAAACGGTAATTACATATAAGCCCTAATATTAAGTGGACATCAGTAGTTTTATACTAAGAATTACTCAGCAAAAAATAACTATATAACATTTACAATATCCATACTGATCTGTACCAACCCCGATTGTAAAGCGAAAAGATTTAATTGTTTTTCTTCCACTCTACAAACACAAACAAACCTGCATTATGGTGATAGCATTGTAGCACATATTTTCTCGCACTGTTGTCTGGTAGGGCACGTCGGGGACGGATTTGCTGCTTTCGTCCACGTTGTCTCTTTGAATATCTACGTCATCTCTTAAACGCATAACGAGAATCTGAAACGTCGGATACATTTAACTTGTAACATTATTATTAAATCAATTCCATTAGTAACATTAAATTTACATTAATCTCTCCTTTAATTGAACGGCGATAGACATTCACAAAGCATAACAAATTATTGCCGGACTGACAGGAGAGTAATGTTTTTCGCAAGTATGTATGTACATATGTGCGTAAGTAGATATGTCCGTTCCTTTGTGATCTCGTTCTGGAGCATAAACGTCTGGACCGATAATAAAGAGTTAGATGTCATTGGATTCATATTCCTCAGTACCCCTATGACCTCACCGGAGTGTCATACTACAGGGGTACTGTAACAAGACCGTTACAGTACCCCAGTACAGTGATTTTTAATATTAATTACTAATTTAAAATAAATACATTTTACTCGGTAAGTTTATTTTAAGTACATGTACAATGCTTACTTTAAATTCTTTGGTAGTTCATTGTATATAAAACAAAGTCGATAGCATACAACCTCTTACCTACAAGTAATAATAAATAAAAAGCATAGGAATCTTACTGGTCTTATTAATCTTAATGTCAATATACGATGCAGTACTTACTTAGAACAAATATTATCAATCAAGGTACTTTCATCGCACTCGAATAAATACTATATTAACATGATGCTCTTCAAAGAAAGTACTTGGTGAGGTCATGTTTCAGATTAGTAATAACACGCGCTATTAAAGCAATGACTGATTTATCTAATACGTTTATTAATTGTTTTACGATAAATCTAAGTTATTTTTGGTAATTAGGATATTTGGGATAAATTATGTGAAATTGTAACTCACTTTGCTTTGGAACGAGATCGGAATGTACCCCTACTATGCACTGGACCCCAGCGCACAAACATGTGCCACGTTTTAGGGTAGGCCACCTAACATACTCGAGTACTAGTACTAGGGCAACAGAAAACCACTGATTGAGAATCGGAAGCCTATTTGTTTATACAAGATACCCATTTCCCAATGTATAATGTATCCCGAAAGGTCGCCACAAAGATAAATCCCTTCACCATCTTAATGATGATTTAGATGGTGATGGCTAATTGGAAAACTGTAGTATACATAACTAAAAAAAAATACGTTTTAATTGTTCGATTCTGACTCGCAAAATTCGCAGACGGTCTTCTGACGTAACTAAAATTAAAAATGTGATTGCATGAAAAAGCTATAATCGCCATCAGTAGCATATACTCGTGATATATTAATTTACAAAATCAACTCTCCCGCTAATCACATTCGCACACATTCAAGGCCGCACTCCATCCTCGTGATGCGATGATGTTCGTTAAAATAACAACGTGCTTCGAAAATTAAAGCTCATTTGAAAAATTATTTTTTGAAATTGGAATTTTTTAAGAGTCTAATAACGTGGTAACGATTTACGAAATAATTAATGCTTACTTAAAGAACGCTCATAACAATTTGGGTTTAAAAAAATAAATAATCCGACCACGACCGTACAGAAACAAACCTTTAAAAAAAATAGACAAATAAATAATAAACAGATTACTTTTTTTTCACACAATCTCCGCACATCCCTCTTGCTTCTACTGTTTTACATCTACGTTAACGATTACGCTAAAAAAAGTTCACAATGTATAGAATTGACCACGTGTCATTTCTTATGTCGCTTGTATACATTTTGTACTTTTCTATTAGATACATTGCTAATAGAATGTTACTTTGTCTAGAGGGCTAGGTATGTATAAATTAGTCTAATAACACTGCCACTCACATCTGGTCCTAAAATTTCCTTGGCCCTCCTTCTTCATTCCCACGTTTTCTATTATAATTTATGTTTAATTTTGGTCGCTTCGTCTTCTTTTAAGCCACATTTTCCACTTACATCATCATTTTAATCACTCAGAGTTAAAATAAAAAAGAATAAAAAAAACATAACAAAGACACTGTATCGTTTATAAAATTCAAAAATATATCTCGATAAAACCCTGCAATTTATTCAAACCAAAATATATTTGAACTTGTCACGGTGAACGGAATTTCCAATAACAGAACGTTTCGTAATCCGTGTGACGTATGAGAGAGCGTGATGTAATATAACGGTGCGTTAGGTGCAAATATTAAAAGCTCATCGCGAAGCGAAGACCTAGCAAATTGCAACATATTCCAAAAAGGGCGGTCCACAATGTTCGAACTCCATTTAAATTCACACTAAAATCACATTAATTTAAACAATTTAAACTAATTGAAATAAGCACTTACGCCCACTTATTGTTAGTAGAGATTACGGATTTGCATATGGCGCGAACCTGGCACATCTATATCGCTTTTTTAGATTCTTACATCTACGCCAACAGGGCTCATTGAAGGAACTAGAAATCATTTTTAGTCACAATTTCAAACGTTTAAATGTTAGCATAAAAAATCTTTTTAAAACAAAAGTTTAGAACTCAACAAAAAACAATAATTTTCGCTAATTCCTTGCAATTCTACTAATGTACTCATTTCTGTCACATGTTCTATATAATTCTGTATTATTTTCTACATAATTTATCAAGGGTTTTTATATTCTTCATGACTTTAATTTTATTTTCTATATTTTTCTTTTAATTAAAAACGCAACCATACCTCAACTCGAAGCGAAGGAGAGATGACAGGTTCTCCGTACTGATCGCGGACGTGGACGCATATGGTGACAGGCAGAGATGGGCGGAAGTGTGTAGACAACATTTTCAGTTCGCAATTTTCCGGTTCAACGTGAGGCATGGGCGCCAGCCAGCGTGCCAGCCTGCCGCCTGCAGTGTTCTCTGTACCCGCTACGAAGTCCGCCAGGAAATGATGTTCCGCTGATGTACTCCTGCACAGATTGAAATGAAGAATATTAACTTCTATGAATCAATAAAAATCTCCTATTTTCTACTGTAACACATCTAGATTGGTCCAGATTTATCTGCATCAGTGCCGCTGGTGATCTCCTCTCTCTGACTCTTCCTATTTAAAGTCATTTCCCGTTCGTTACGCGGTTGAGCTTTAAATAGGAAGAGTGGCCGTTACGTAGTATGACTAAGTTATATTGGTACCGAAGACTGCAAAGACATCTTTCCCAAAACCGATGTCCATATACTATTGACATCTATTGTTTCGTACTATTGACATTCTTCATCGAATATTCTTGTATTCTACTGACACATCCATTGTAAATTCAAGTTACACATTGTTGATATCTCCGACATATATAATAAATTATTTACGAGTATTTTACATACAATCTCCAAAGTTGCCTTTCATTACAACCTAATTTATTAAGATAAACGAAACCTGTTGAGAACTGTGAAAGCTGAAAACTGGTTTATAAATAAATGATTGTACTGTGCAACGAAAACCTGTTGAACAGTTTTATAGAGACTTCGACTGGCAAAAGGATAAAATTTGGAAAATAAAAAAGAAGACGAGGGCGACATAAATAAAAAGAAGAGACTACTGAGATGACGGTAGATGGAAAGGCTTGGAAAAAGAACGTGTGCCGACCCCACTTAAGGTATCTGCAGTTCCTCTGATGCTGCGGATTTCCATGGGCGTCTTTTTTTATAAAAAAAAGTGGGAACTGAGCGGGAATGGTGGTCTACACATGCATGAACGTCAATTACGGGTGTTCGTAATATCGTCCTTTTCAGTTTCAGCACACGTCTAATTACAAAGCCATTAAACCCAAACACGGGACTTAAGTCTATCAATTAGTCAATTTTCTGTGTATTTTCTAAACCAAAGGTTCGATGATGTTCGATGATAGCTGGGTAATAAATATAAATGCAGAGTATCATAATTTAGAAGAACAAAGAGAATAAGCGTCTAAGTTTTCAAATGGCCGCTATGTAACGTAGACAGCAATTAGTGAACACCTCGGACGAAGACCTTGAATTAGGAAACCCAGGAAATTTAAGCTTGCAGCTTCCGACGGACTGAACAAAGCGCAGGCGGCTGTCTAACTTTATTACAACGAGAACATGTAACTGACCACTACACTAATGGCATTAGATTGCACAAACTTAATTTTACCACATTACGGTGCATCGCCATTAAAAGCTTTAAGTTTCAGTCGATTAACCTAAAGTGTACCTGATATGTAAATTTTATTGAGAGATGTATTCATTTAAAAAAAAATAATTGTTATTGTCTGTTTTTATACAAGAAAAAAGAGTTCTGTTTTTTTTAAAGGTAATCTGATCGAAATATAGCGCAAACTAGCTTATTAACTTTTTCTTTTTAACCTACTTCATAATCGGCCGGAAAATAATACTGGCTTAACTTGTTATAATCCTTTATGTGTTCTCATTATAATTAAATCAACTCCCAATATTTTAAAGGTTTTTGTATATTATTTAGTCATAGGCCTACGTCCAGCAGTGGACGACCATAGGCTGAGTTGATGATGAAATCATACGAAGTTTCAAACTGTTGCATAAACATTACATCGGTGGAAAGCGATTCGAAGCGAAAGCTCTTTAGTTTGAATTTTGTAATTTATGAACCGATTTCAATGTTTCTTGTTGGAATGGGGACATTCTCAAGTGGGGTCCCATTTAATTTTGAATGGCATTGAACGTTGGGTTCCAAAGATATACCGACAATTTAGGTATTATTAGATTTAAGACAAGTCCTGTTTGGGTTCAATGGATTTGTAGAGACGTACCGCGGCTATAAATGGTTACTTACTAATAAATAAAATTAACCAAATTGCAACGTGATTTTGTTTTTGTTAAAAAAAACTTAAAAGACTTATAAATACATAACATACAGAACGTAAAGTTATTTCAAATCAGTTTAAAGCAAGTTAAGTCAAGCAGTGTCGGCTACTGAGTACTTCTAACTAACGCGTTGTGCAACTAAAACTCATCCACATATTCATCCATTATGGAATTTTGCTTATTCCTGAGAGAGCCAGGGACAAAAGCTTAAAGAAAACTCTATTTCAATGAAGGACTAAAATCGGCATTGATATGAAGTAAATATTGTTATGCAGGAATAACTTTGAGTAAAAATAAACCTTAAATATTTTATAATCATATTAAAGGAATCATAATGCTTTAACTTTGAAAAGTATAAAATACCATTACACCTCTTTAAAATATTGTTTTAATCTTAAATTGAATATTAGAGCAGTAATTTAAAGGGCGGTAATGGTGCGATGCGGTCGTTCACGGTTATAGTGGCCTACTTGTTCCGGAGATGAAGTGGGCGATGTGTGCAAGTGCATCTGTCTGCTAGGGCCGCTACTGCGCGAGCCCGACCTTTGTATCATAGGCATTGGCATAGTGAAGTGACGCTATCGATTTATTAATTCCTTATTTTGACAAATTTCTTTATAAATCTATAGTTCGAATCACGGAAAGTTTCCGATCAAAGTTCTGGTAGTTAATGGTTAATCTATACAGTCAGTGTTACGACCTGATGTTAAAATTTAGCTGATTTAGATTTAAAACTCTTAGGAAAAGCAAGTAAGTTTATTTTTAACAACTTCCTTCCCACCCTTTTCTAATAAGGATGAGAAGAGGAAGAGGATTAGACGGGAAAGGCGATGGATAGGAAAAGGAAATTTCCATTTTTCTGTCATCCCCTCCTCTTTCTCTATTAAAGGAAGGCAACGCATCTGCAACCCGCAAATGCTTGTTGCAGATATCTATGGATAGCGCTCACATAGGTGACCGATTTCGTCGTTTGCCCCCCTGCTTGTATAAAAAAAAAAATCTTCCATACTTTTTCAGAAATTTAATCAATATTACAAGCGCAGAATTAAAACGTTTCCAAATAATTTTCATTTCATTAATAGGTTGTTATATTAATTACTTGCTGTGGAGTTCATATCTAGTTATTTTAGTATTTTACGTTCATATTTTATTTAACCGCAGGAATTCCGTTATATGTAAGAAGAATAAGTAATAGCTAGTTCTATAAAATTCTCACGTCATTCATTCAACAGTTAAGATCACTAATAAACACTTAATCTTTATTTTTATACTCAACCGACAAATATCGTTAATGGAAATAATTAACAAATATGCAAATGATGGTAATTAAATGAAATCAATGTCGATAATTGGTTCGCAACGGAGCTAGACATCCCTAGACACAGAAATCGGCGGCAAAGCGGTTGTCGAACGGCCAGTCGGTGCATGACAGCTAGAGAGCGCGGTCGTTCGCGCGCGCGCGGCAACATGTCGCCTACAGCCGCGTTCCTTGTGTTCCTCGCACTCTTAGTGGATACCGACGCCCGAGTCGAGCACGTCACTATATGCGACTCTAAATACTGCGCCTGCTCCCAATCCGAGCATCCATCATGGACGACGGTCAATTGCACCGTCCCGCATACCCAGGTATATTCAGCTATTTCAAATGTATAGGACAAATGTGTCACGCAGGCGAGAATACACTCGATTAATATTTGTTACAGAAAACCGGAACTTGAACTTAGTAGTTTTATAAAAGGATGTTACCTTTTATATTTTAATTTGACAAAGTAAAAGCGTATATCTCGACTTACATGTTTTATAAATTATTGATATCTATCATAATTAATACCTTAGTTTAATTCATCATTAATTTAGTGAATGTAAGAAAAGTTGTTCTAGCAAAAGGTATCGACAAGTTTTCCGCTTTAATTAGTTTACTGATTTACTGTATTTATAAGATACTGCGAATTGTTTACAATAATGTAAGAATAATCCAAAATCTTTTAAATCGGTATCGTAAGACGAGCACGGTTAGAGAGTAAAGTTTGTTGTTTAAAGGTTTTCCGTCACTACTTTATTATTGTAAACAAAGACAAAACTACCTGAGGGTCGGTGGGACTATACGCGTTCATGCATCGCGTCTAACGCAACAAGTGACTTGTCGCCTCCACTGCACGACTTCAAACACTAATATCTTACAGACATTTAAATATAAGCCATCACTTTTATTACGAAATTTCTACGGACAGTATGTTAAGCATTTATCAAAAACTCTAACTCGTTCTTCAAATCAGCTGTCTTGTTTAGACAACGCCCAGATCTAATTTAAGTGGTACAGTCATTAAAGTTCGACTAGTTCACGTACAAACACGACAATGACAAAGCAGAGCAAATAATAAATTCTCTTTGTCATTATAATAAATACAGCGATAAAAGACTTGCCAGTAAACTATCACTCGCGTGATTTTATCGGTGACAAAATGTATATTTACAGAGAGCTCATCAAACAAAATATACACATATTATTGAATTAGATTGTAATACCATACCTAATGCGCACGTAATCTTTTATTTTCTGTTATAGAACATTGTAACATTGTCAAAACCTATACGTTGCTAGTGAATATATCGCGTCTATTTAGGCGATATATGTAAGTATGTTTGTGTGAATGACCGGCATATGGTGGCCCACGAGGTGGAAGGAATTTTCTTAGTTTAAAAAGTCTTTGGGCAGTTCAGAAATGATTTGGCCCAAATATTCTCGCCCGGTAGCCTTCTGTCTCGCTCATTCTTACCGTACATGAATAGGACAACAGTCTCGAATACAGAACAGTCTATTTGCGGCGTACTCGCAAATTTGACTAGTCCACATGTATAATTTTTTTTTAAATTGCCTCACGAAATTTTTACTATTTCTACAAACGCTTTGAATGTTTTCTTTTCACTAACTATGAACATACACATTTTAAATTCTTTCTGTACATTTTTATATAATAAAGTAAGTAATGTTGGTTATTAATTATGTAAGTTATTATTTCCGGTGCTTTGCCGTGTAATTTCGTGTGTGTGTAATTTCGTTGCAATGCGAAGTGTCGCGAGCTCGACTCTTTCGCTGCGGACGTTGACACTATCGGCCGATATATCACAAGTCCACTGCTATTGATATTTATAAATAACATCTCGTCTAGCCTTTACTATTTCTTCAATTATTTCTATGTTAATATGTTAAGTTGGAAATAACTTACTGCCAACCTTCCTGAGACCTTAAATTTGGACAAGAAAAAAAAACACAATATTTTATCCCAAAAACGAGACGAGAAAGAAAAACGCGAATTAAAATTTTAAAGAACCATTTTCTATTTATTTGAACATTATTGAAGTAACAGCATTTAATCCGCTTATATCAGACGCTTAGTACCTTATGCATGACTAAATGCTTATGCCGGCTTAGCTAATCGATTCTATGAATGGCCAAATAAGTAATGAGGGCAATACGAAAATAAACAGATTAAATATAATTATTATTGTGCATATATCTCAGATACATCGAACGTAAATGAAATCAAAAAATAATAATCAAACCTGCTACGTCTTTCGTACGTCGTCGTTCCATCGTCTATCTCAATAAAAATCATACGTTTCATATTTTCTTGAATTTTCAAAGAGTTAGTACTAAAATTTGCTCACCAAAGTAAAAACGAAAACTTCATTATTAACTAGATCCATATTAAAACGTAATATAAAAATCAACAGACAAGTTTATACCGAAAAACTCTGCGGATGAGTTTTGCCTGTAGTGTTATTTTGAACATACCGCACATTCTGGGCTATTTTAATAATAACTTATATGAAGAAAAATAAAAATAATTATAATTTTTTAAGATAACTAGCTGAACCCAGCCGGCATACGTAATAAAGTAAAAAATCTAAAAGTCATAATAATATCAAAGCATAATGCAAAAGGTTTCATCAAAAACTAAAAAAATCTTTATTTTTTTCTTTTATAGATATAGCTTTTGGGCCAGAAACCAGGTCCATGAGGGGCGCCCTCAGAACAGCTTACTAATGTTTCACTGCAATATGGTCAATGGTTTTGGAACGCGTAGAGAACAAAACATACATTGATTTTTATTTATATAGATAGATTAATAGCTAAATCTAAAACAGTTGGCAGAATTAAATAAGGTATAAAATGTATTATTTTTGTAGTTGAAATTGACAGTTTGATCGATTAATAGCTTATATTATATGATTGTTATAGTTGAGAGGTTTCTGGAATGCGTTGACGATGGTTTTAACCTTCCACGAGTGAACGGGAAGTTAATTATTGTTGTTGTGTAACTCGTGGACCCTTTGTCTACAACAGCAATAGAATGGGGATGGCGCATCTACAGTCTGTTCGTATTGTCCCGACCGTTGCAATTAATGTTTCCGGAATAATAAAGAATCATCGAATGTTTAATTTATCTGTTCACATAAATATTTCATTAAAACATTTCATCAAACTTGGCTTTGCTAATTAAATAACCGAGTATCAAGTGAAAAAAGTAAATTTTCTCTATTTAGTCTTTATTTGACAATGTTTTGACTGACGCACATAACACTTTTTTATCCAATAATAATACTCAAAATCACTACCCGACTGACAGGATGCCTATGATTTGGGGTATGTATGTATGTATGTATGTCCGTTCCATTGTGATCTCCTGTATCCTAAACGGCTGGACTGATCTTGAAGAATGAGGTGTCATATGATTCGTTTTCTTCCCCGCAGTGTCCGGTCGAGCTTACTGGTTTTTAAATTATTACTAGTTTTAATGTCTGTATAAGAAATGTTGGTAAGTAAGGGAGTCAAAATTATCGAGTACCGAAGTTTCTACAAAGTGCATATATTGATTTGACTATATAAAAAACGCTCTAACAATACAAATATGACTAATTGTTCATGGGTTGTATGTATGATAAGGATCAAACAAACGCTCGCTGCTTTAGTGTGTATAGACGTTGCATGCCACAGAGCGTAAAAAGCGAATGAAAGATGGCTTCCTGCGCCCAGTCGGTCGCAACACATCGCATGAACGGCTTACTCCAATGTTACTAGGAATGTTCGCTTCTTGCCACAATGTGTATGAAAAATATTCGACGCCGTCACATGAACGATTGAAACAAACGTCCATTTTCTCGAAATCGTGAACAACCATTCAACTAAAATGGAATTTCTTATGCAACGAAAGGATTCAATAGTGCATTTGTGGCATGTTATCTATGGAAACTTCGTCTATTCGATCTTATTTGAATATCATATACGTATGATATTAATATAAGATAGACAAACTTGTGTCATGACAAATAGTTGCGATACATTTACAGCTTTCTCTCTGCATCTCTCTTGTACTATTTGCGGGTTATTTTTTCTAGAAGTGTGTGGCAGTTCGTCTGTAGCCATAGCTTACGTTGTACACTTTCTCCATCATTATCGCGATTCGTTACGTCGTATCTTTTCGAAGGGTAAACGAAGAAGCTTCGAAACAAAACTTGATACGTCACTTTTTGTGGCTAACAATTTGTTTTATACTCACGCGGATTCTCGCGGATTATAAGTAATTTCAACGTAAAATTAAAGTATTTAATGTTTAAAATCAAAGCAGTTATTTAAAAATCTTATGGAGTATCGATTTAAACAAAACGAAAAATTAAATCATTTTCGGAATTAAAACATACTGACAAGAAAAAATATATTGACAAGTCAGAAGTAGAAAAGAAGCTAATGAAACTCTTCATACACCAGCTCGGCTTTGTTGTAGCATTGTAACTGTTTTAGCAAGACAGGATATCGAAAGAAAAAAAAAATTTGTTTTTATTATTGTCTTTTCCTTCTTTTTTGTATATGTGCCATAATACATGAAATTGATGAGAATATGCTATTTTTTATGGATTTTATACATCTATTTTTATTTAACTGAGAATAAATGATAATAATGATGAGTTTCGTTTAAAATTAACTAAAAGGTACAAAAACCTAGACCTATTTTATAATCGGTAGCACATTGTTCTATGCTACCGATAATATCTTTCTGTATCAAAACCAATCGATAAAATCTGATAACAAACCACTTAAACAGGTTAAAATTATTAATCGGTTGTATCATGAAATATCAAAGAAAAGCCAAACGATATAAAACAGGAGCATACTTTACGATATTAAATAAATGATGGGGAGAATTAAACAAACGTTTTGAACGTTATTAATCGAGATCTGGTTCATTCGCGTTATACGGCGTGGACGGACGCATTCCGGGAATGTGGTCTAATATTAAAATGAAAGCTTAGAGCGCGCCTCGAATGCAGCGATTGTCGGGAGCATCCCTACGCGTCTCGTCTCACTCCCTTATGCAGAGTTTATCAAATATTTAGGCAAAAAAAAATTAAATAGACCAGACCAACGAAAATTGAGTTCTTATTAGTTCAAATACTTACGGATGCCTATCGTGTGTTATAAGATTATCAAACAAAATATTTTAACAATAGATTGTCTGTTCTGTTTTGGGTGAAGGGCATTCTTTAATATATAACAGTAAATTTAAGTATTCAAAAAATAACAATATTAATTGATCAATGGGGCCAGTGTAGAACTAATTAACTGAATATGTAAAACTATTATGTCCTACGAATATCTAGTGCATAATAACCTAAATGAAACTAGGACATAACCATGTCACGATTCCACGTAAAATTCTTTAAATTTCAACGCAAAAAGCAATGCATAGAAATGAATATTCAATATCACGGAGCCGGTATTAAAACATTTTACCATTAGAGAGTGTATAAACGTGTAGTGGATAACAACTCGTTGTTCCCCACGGACAGTCTTTTACGTTAGTGTTAATCATATTGACATTAATTATAATTAGCACGATTATCGGTGTTAATTACGATATTATCTTCGAAAGTTAATAACATTTAATGACAACAAGGAAAAGATCCGAAACATGATTCATGTGGTTAAAGAAAAAGACATTTTTGGTACGGCATCTACTATACTATCATTTAAATTTAATTAGTATAAAAAAAAAGATTTATGACAGGTTTTTTTTTTCAAATAAAGCATTGTAAAGTACCCTCAGTAATGATATAGTGTCAGGATCACAAATGTAATGCAATAAATGTTTTTTTTTAAAATCTTAGATCCTGATATTATTGCATCAGAAAAATAAGTTTTCTTATCGTCACGCAACTTTAAAAATAAATATTCAAAACAAGAGTTAGTTTTACTCGTTAAGTTATATTGCTTATGGTATATGTTAGAATAATAATATCTTAGACCAACTTTAGAAAAGCCTAGTTTTGGTTAAAACCATTCAGATATGTCTATTATTGTATAAAATTCCAACTACTTAATGGGCGTACCTGCAATAAAGTGGCCGAGGCCTCCTTGCATGCGGCAAGTGGTCACTATTACGTATAGTAGCGTTGATAACCTCCGAGCGGACTTCTATCGGACCCACGCGGTAAGTTAGTACAATAATAATAAATAATTTGAATTATTAATAAAAAAAAACTCACACGAAGTATGCTCTCAAAATGAAAACTAATAATTGATTCAATTTGTTCGTGTAAGAATTATATTATCAGTATCGTTTTTTTTATTTATGTGAATAATAAATTATGAATGTTAGAGAAGTTGCTGCTAATACAAAGATTTTTACAAGCTGTTTAGCAAGTGAGTACAAATATCCACAGCTTGTTTAGGAAGAGCTCGTGAAAGGTGAAAAACTCTTGCATTTTGCGAACCAGATGAGTAGAAAAATTATAAATATTACAAAAGAAAATATCTAAATACATTGTACATTTTTGTTTGTTTACAAATAATGTAAATTGATGATATTGCAGACATTTTTTACCTACATAACCTAAATTGATTTCAAATGTAAGCTGGCCTAATGAACCCGGATCACCAAATTGGAAATCAGAGTCAATTCTGTGGTGACTCAAATGGCTTTGTTACACTTGAACTCGGGACCATTATTTGTCTAGAGACGAGGCCAATCCTACAAGCCAGTTTAAGCTTTAATAGCAACGACATAAAGCATAATGAATGCAACCAGTCCATTGATTTAGGTGGCTGAGATGGCTTGACGCCTTCCGCTGCAAATTTGCCTAAATGAAGACCAATTCAAAAGGAGACTGGAACACGAATCTCAAAGGACTTTCTTAATACAAAATGCAAACTATTTATACAACATTAAATAATATTTACATTAAAGAAACATAAAAGGTTTCGATTTCTACGAAAAATAATTATAATTTTTATATTTTGCACCGCAAATGTAAAATTGGATGTTGAATTAAGAATTTAATTAAACTAACATGTATTTTTTTTTGCTTGTATTAATATGTAAGGTAACGTATGTTTGTTAGATGTGCCCAACAGTACCGCGAACACGCCTGTCCATTGTTCTTATACATTTACTCGCCACAGTATATCTGAGTATTGTTGTTGTATCACCTTCGCGCGTTTATAAGCACGTACTTATTATGAAGATACATGGTATCCTAGTATATTTTTTATATTATTAAAATCCAAAGAGAATCAGTGATATAACTTCAAACTAATACACGAATACCGAAGTTCTACTTTTCACTCGAAAACAAATTCGACATTTGGACAGATTGGTTTTATATTACATATTGCTTTGATCCGCGAGTCAGAGAAATTTCGTAGAGTTTCCGTCCGGCTAAAGTCCGCCTGAACACAGGGGCCTGGGTCTTATTCTGTTTAGACGAACTATTGTTGTTATATTTACATTACTACTGAGATGCTGCCCTTATTTTGAGGTTCCATACGGCGAACCTAGGTTAAGCATGGTATCAAAGATTACATCGGACAAGTACACATGACAGAAGCTTAAGACATAAACAAAATTATATATCGTAAAACATAGTAATTGAATTATGAATATTTAATAGTGAAGTATCAGTAGACAGAGCAGTAAGTAATATCGCGGTCATAAGTCGTAAGGCCGTAAATGGCGAACGCAACTTCGGCAGTTGCAAAACAAAGCTGCACAGACTCCATTCTGAGTCATGAGTTGATCGAGTTGCGTATTCGATACTCGCAAGCTTATACCACGCAGTGAATGAAATAATTGCATCAGATAGTGTTTTAAGACATTTTAGTAAACGGCGAAAAGCATATTAAAAACGGAAACGAGGATTAAAAAGCTTTAATTTTTGTGCATTTGTACATGTTTTTATATAATTTTGATACATTTTTGTAACTGTCCAGGAATAATAGCCACCAAACTCGACACCCAATTGGCTTCGGTCGGCTTGTCTGTGTGTTTATTTTTATTTGGCGTAGCGCATGTGAGAGCGGACGTGTCATCGACGTATTCTTTTTGTAGCCGTATCTGACTCCTCGAGTTCACTACACCAATTGAAAACCAAACATCATATGGTGGCTATTATAACTGACTACATCAAAATTATATAAAGTTGTGTATATAATATAGCATAGACTTAAATTTCGAAATATTTCAAGTATAAAATGATAGCTAATTAAAATAAAACGGCCTTTCAATGCTTTATAATAGAATTAAAAATTGTACCCTGTATATTTTTTATATTTGCTCGAAATATCAAGTTAAAATCGCTGACCCAATTCGAACGAGCTTCAAACAAAATTCAGACCTTTATGTACATATTATAGTTAATTTTAATTGCATTGCATTCGAATGGTTTAAAAAAAATAAGTGCATTCTCTTAACATTGCGACAATTATTTTGACTGATTGAAAATATCATTATCATGCTCAAATACATTAACACGCAAGCAAAAATTCAATTATTAATTTTTTTTAAAACGAGTTTCCAATAGAACGACTTTCGATCTCTCTGTCTCTTTCTTTCTCTCTCTGCTTTAGTCAACAATAATACGAAACGTAGAGATAGATAACATTACATATAAAAGAATGTTGAAGTAATGCTCCTTTAGAAGTGTATAATTAGTAAGAGTGGGGGGAGGGGAGTGACGCTTCCAATGAAAGACAAGAAACAAGTTGTGAGTCAGCGGTCATCTACTGCTTATGAATAATGGGCTCGATAACAGCTATCAAGTCAGAAGGGGCCAAGCCTTATCAACAATACACATATTGATAAAATATAACTTTGAATTTACGAATACTTTGAATACTTTTAGATTATAATTACCGACCTACACAGGTTCATTCAAGAGTATTGATTAACGGAAATCCAAGACTTTTAGTCCAAGTTTTAAATCAAATAATTTAAATTATTATATTCTATAGTATTGGATGGATTCCCTACAAATGCGACGTATAAAAGTGAAGCTCGATTTTGGTAGTGTACTCTGCACGTGAGAGAGTTTGGTGTATTACTTATAAAACTTTAAAAGGTTTTTACGACACAAGTTGTCCTAATCGAAATTATGAATACGTAACCTGGGACACGTTTTTAAATTCGTGCTGCTCGATTGTGAAATTCCGAGTTTACAAAGTCACCAATTGGTGACTTTTATGTGACTTCATTATTGGGTACATTTATATTTGGGTTTATATAACATCCTTGTTATCTGCATATGTTACATATTTAATTTACTTATTTAACAACTGTATCATCTTAAAACTTGACTTGTGTTCGTTACGACAATCGTACTTAAAGGCCCAAAGAGCTTAACTTTAGTTATATATATATATAATTTTTTTATAAGTTATGTTGTTGTAGTTCACAAAAATGTATCACTACAGCAGATGGTTTTAAAGATGTATCAAGAACAGAAAATATATAATACTTTGATATTTACTTATATCCTAAAATCAAAAGCTTACAAGTTAATGGTGGTTTTTTATCGTCATTTTATTTTCCAACCCGGTGTCTCTGGGTTTAATTTAATCAGTGACCCGTATCCGTCGTGTTGCATTCCCAGAGACCACCACGATTCTACTATCACACTAAATTACAGACCAGTATAACAATTTACCTCTAATTATTACAACGCAGCCTGACTGTGCAGACAGAAAAAATATATTAAATACGATATAACGGTACAAAGCTGTTTACTTACTTTGTATTTAATGAATCAACAACAAGAAACAAGTATAACATAGTATACTTGCTTCACAGTATAATTATATATGATAGACAACAACAAAAAATGGTTTGACTTCTATCAATATCTTACAATTGAGGTAAATATGTACTTATGTTACACATCAATATTCATTTTTCAAATATTAAACATACAGACTTGAAGAAAATAAAATTTTAAGTATTCATATTCACCTTTAAATATAATAAAAATCCTTTGAAACAAATTTAAAGTTGAACCTCATAACAATGTTATAATAAAACAAACAATATGTTTATTTTATAAATGATCGTCAGTATAATACAAGAAAATGTTAACCGATGTTCTACAAAACAATACAAATACATGTAATATTCTACAACATTACATTATTATTTTATATTGTCCTCGATGACACAAAGCACTTTTATTGTACACTACATCCAAATAATTTACGACGAGTTAATGAACAAATCTGACAAGTGTAACGCCTAACCAATACTTAGGCGAAAACATCCTCGATAACATTTTAAGAATAATAGATGCCGATATATGTATGAGCAATGAACTGGAATTGATCGATGATTAAGACTAAATTGCGAAAAATATGTTTATTTATTAAGATTAGGAAGAGACACGACATGTAAGATGTTTTAAAAATGTTTGCATCAGATGGTTAACGATTAAATTGGAATAAGAATGCATTGTTTCAATTAAAAGTAATCGGGGATTCGGAAAACTCGTAATAATACGTATGCCTCTGTTTTTAGTTGGTGCCTAAATAAACTTTTTATTTTATTATTTATTTTGTTTGTTCAAAACTTTTATTTGCTTCACATATACCTTGTATGTAACGAAATCTTTAATTAACTTGTCCGTCGTCCGATTGACTTGAAAAGTTGACAAGACACATTGTATAACTTTGTCTAAGTTATGACAAGGATCATCAAGATAACAAAATATTTTATTTTTAAATTAAGAAAGAAGGACCTTTTCGTTGTAGCTTTTTAAATATTTTTAAAATTTCGTGTAATTTCCAGAAAGTGGACATATTTGAAGGGGATCTCCCTCCATCCACATCGACCTTAACCATAACCGGAGCGGAAGCGGTGCAGTTAGGTGCAAACTCACTGAGCCGTCTGGTCGACGCTCGGTTCATCCAGATCTACGATTCCAAAGTCATCCTTATGAGGAAATACACAGGCGTCAAATTGACCATCACAAGTCTCATGCTCGACATCGACCGATGCGATGTTCTACGCATCGAAGAAAACACCTTCAGCAGTATTAAAGGTAAATTTCATTTTGCTTACATTGTACTGCACTGCGAATATTTCGTAGACATTTTGAACACAAGTAAAGCGATTTCAGTACTTGTATTCGCGATAGTAACAGTAAATGTTGTTCAAATTTTATTATTATAGAACGGATAAGTAATTTCAATCCTAGATGTTTTGGTTTCGAAAACTTACAAATGATAATTAATGAATGGTACATTACATATGTAAACTTTAAATTAAATATCTCCATTCAAATACGTTTACTCAACGTTTACTCGTTTTTAGATTGCAATAAGCAAGTTTTTATCGTCGCTATCAATGACGCTATGCACCTGACTATTTAGTATGCTAAGCGCATTGCCGTGAATTGGGCATAGATTTATTGCATATAAGGTGCCCCGAAAGGTGTCCGTTTCCACAATCTACTTCCCTGACACCTTCGTTACGACGCGTGAGCCGCCTGCGAAATGACCTTTCGGCTGCATTGATGTTTACGTAGCGTTGCAAATGCGAATATTTCACTTATTACTATAATTGTTATTATAATCTTAAAGATTAAGAGGAGTGTTGTAGGAGCTTTAATTATATACGTAGCTAATAAGCGCACATTTATTTTCGTTTATATGTCATAAGAGTAAAAGATAAGTATGGCGACAGTGGAAACGTGTTATTGCGTACTCGCAGTTAACCGGTTTGGTTGGCGAGGCTCGAGTGCCGCCGGACGGACACGATTATTGGTCGCCGTCTTCCAATCTGTACTACATGGGCCATGTTTATATTACTAATTCAATAGTTATTTACTACCGTGAGGAAATAAAACATATTGTTTAGAAAGCACCAAAAAAGGATCTTGATCATAGGATACTTGCAAGTTTGTATTTGTTTGTATATTGCCATGTCTTAGTATTATTTCTCTAAATGCCACAGATTGTAATTATATTAGCAACTACCAGCGACGCCATTGAATAGCTTGATTATCTTTAACACGTGACAAAAATATTTCAATAAAACGAATCATCCGTTTTTGTAACAACATTTATTGGCTGTTTTGATAATATGTTAAAGATGAAAACAGCTAGCATTAGGATCATTGGATCATTTTTTCTTATTCTGAATCGTTATTGTACCATAATTCATGATAAGGTGGCCGAACCTTCAAGACGAAATACTGTACTGTATACGAAGTATTCTAGTAGAGTTCGAAGCAGCAACAAACTACGCCGGAGTTTCTCTCACATGTGCAGCGAAGCTGCGAAGTGACGCACTTCGGCAACAATAAAACAACCAACAAATGCCGGTTTGTCAGTTACGCTTCCGTATTTAGAATGTACACAGAAACATACCTACTAAGCATCTTATAAACGAGAAATTCTTGTGTAGGCATTTAATTCTTTCGACTTTCTCGAAAACGGCGCTATTAGGATTAAATGATGATTTAGTAAAAAAAAAAAAAAAAAACTAAATGGCATTTTATTAACAGAGACGTTAATGAATACATGACTACCTAGTTTCCGTACTCATTTTTTTTCTCTCTAAATTTGGTAAATATATAACTAAAGAGGTTGCATATTTTGTATTAAACACATGTCTTGTACATACATCAATTCAATTCTTACTTCGTAATGTCCTATTGCTAATGATATTAGTCCAGTTAATATTTTGTTATCTCCTACTGATAGGAACTGACTACCACTTACTTTGTATTGTATTTTTTCCATTAACCAGTTACACAAAGTTTTTTAAGTCAAACATTGACAAATTGAAAGCTTAATTATTCAAAGTTAAAACACCGGGATAATTATTAAAATGCAATTAATTCAATGTAATATAAATATATACATATATAAAAGTACATATTTGAAAATTGCATATAATACGTAAAGTATTACGTGTATGTAACAATAATTAGATGTCACAGAATAGCGAGAAAAATAGCTTGCATATCTGAACGTAGCGGGAATGCGCTCATCATCGCAGCATCGCGGACTGGGAGTAGAGAACGCTTGTATCCGTAAACAATACGAAATTAACCTGTATCTGCGAGTCTTAAAATACCAAATATAAACAATCATAACATTCTTTTATTATAATTAATTATTCGAACCTCATTTCAAGCTTGATTTCTCCACTTCAGACGAACATTATATAATTAACTTAAAATCGGATGTTTTTGGGCCTTGTAGTGAACAATGTAAAGAGATCGCATTAGTGCATAACCGCTCAAGAGTTATGAAAATTATTCACTATAGATAATTTGATACAAATCTTAAATGACAACCGCTAACCATGAACACAACATAAATATTTGCACGCAATGTGGGTACACGCCTAGGTGACCTTTCTGCGAAGGATGGTCCTGCCGTTGGGTTTTTATACTATAGCCAACTGAACTAAAAAAAAGTGTGGAGGTATGTCTATTAAAGTATCTTTTGGATTCGGAAGAAGTAAAGTCTAAAATGAATGTTTAATAAGACAATTTCTTGTACATTTCACATAATGTACTACTGCATATTTTTTCTCTTGGGAATGCTCGGTTCTGCCCTTGTTTGTAGAATTACAGGCATTTTTTTCCTTTTCTATTTTAAAAATAAATTTGTTAAATATTGTGCATAGTTGTAGCAAAGTGTATAAAATTACGTTTCAAAATACACTGAAAGAACTAGAGAGTGCATGATCGCGTAGGGTAAATTTCAAGTAGTGCACACAACACCGCGGACTTGGGGCTCGATGACTAAGGCGACTATCTGTGTCTTCAGAGGTACAGTCATGTACAGTAAATTTTTACATAAAAAGTAAACATTTTATTACAAGTTATTTGCTTTGCTATTTTCCAAAATACTATATAAAAATTTCATTTAATTATGGACTCAAATAATACGTAGTAAATGGTAAGTTAAACAAGCCTTGAACTAGCATAAGAGTGCAGTAAGTAGTTTATTACAGGAATATTGTTGAAGGCAGGTAATTACTAAGTAACATATACACTGGGATCATACGTATTTAGAACGTGTTTGTTCAGTTTCATTGCTTTCATCTTCAGTATCGAACTGGCTCTATGCGCACGAACCCGTTTCTATAAGCGACCAGCTGTCCATTTATCTTGGCATTGAACGAGCACAGGTTCAGGAACTGGTCCTAAGCTCGGCTGCTACCCGCATTTTCCCGTTCCTCTCTTATACACCGTTATCTTGTGGATTCACATATGTTCACACATTTTACAGACACACAAACTGCATTGTATAAATCAGCGATGGATCATAAATTTAACATCACATTTACAACAAATTGAATCAATTGAAAGTATCGCGTCGCGGAAGATAGCTCATTAATTCCATTTCAAATCGAGGACATAGGTAGCCAGCGAAGGGGCAGCGAGCGGCCGTCCGCGGACCGTGGTCTAAAAATACACGTTTCCCCGAGTCAGTATTCGTGTTTTACAGGATAATGACTCATGAGACGCTTACAGCGCACAACACAAAAGCTTGAATTTGTCGTTAGCAACTTACGCATTAAGTAAAATCCAATAGTCGCATGTTTTATATCAGGAAATCAAAACTTCAAAATCTTGTTTTTTTTTTTCTTTGTAGCGCCACATTTAGATTTTAAGTAGCAACAAATGCTTTGATATGCGATGCGGAGTAGAAGAAATAGTTTAATTGTAGATTTTCATTTATTTCAGGCCCACTTTCGGTGTCAATCAAAAATTGCGACGTTGTGTCATTTGAGGGAGAGGCGTTCTCTTGGCTTCTTTCTATGGAAATCAGTAACGTTCGCAAACTGCAACTGGGTAAGGGATCATTCACTCTGGACCCGACGGCGGCCAACGTCGGTCAACATGGTCCCGGGATGGCGGTTAGTATAAATACTATAACAAAACTCGATCGATCGATGCGTCTCTGCCTGGCGAAATAATATTGCTACGCGAAGTAGGCGAACATAAACTGATAATATTTTTGTTGTAACATAGAGCGTCTTTTATTACAGGTGAAATTAAAGAACGTCGGCATCCCAGAAATTCCGGAACAAGCTTTTGGTTCATCAGCCGCAGAAATCAGAATGGAATCGGTTGATACTAGCGTCATTCGATGGGGGGCATTTTCCGCCAACACCTTCAACGTCGTCATGGCAATTAACTGTTCCTTCCATGATATTGAAGGGGAAGCGTTTGCACAGAAGTCGCTGATAAACTACTTGCGACTCCATCACTGCAAAGTTCATCATTTTTCTTCGAACGCACTGCAATCGGCAATTGTAAAGCTCGAATTTACAAATAATCAGTGAGTCATCCGCAAGTATTAAAATATTTATTCCCACTTCCATTATGATCGCCATCATTATAGGCAAAAAGTAATCCACAGCTGCGCGCAGACCTCCTACAAGAATCATCTGAAACATGTCGCCACATTGTAACACCATCTTGTGATAGGTCTACTTAAGCTGCGTTGTCACGTAGCCGACATTGTATAATCATTTGGCTTATCGAGCATTCCTTCTACGAGCAGTTCGATCTATCTATTACCTTAATATACCAGACTTAAAAAATATCTAAACTTTTTAAATAAAATTAACATTTCTCTTTTCAGAATTGCCATCGTCGACACGGGAGCTATCAATGCCACTATAGCGGCTGTTACGTTTGAAAACAATAAATTTCACCATTTTCAAGAAAAAGGATTTGTTTTGACTTCGTGCAACAAGTTTTACATAACCGGAAACTCATTTGACGCTTTGCCACCGTTTTCAATTATAGCACCAGGTTCAACCCCCCATGAACTTCAATTTAGCCACAATGAGATCGAAACACTAAATGAAAACAGTCTTGTTTTCATTGGTAACGCGTATACAATGATCGCTCCATTGGTATTCTACGCTTATAATTACTATGGACATCCTTGTCAATGCAACTTTAGTGACTTCATAGGAAAAGCCTTAGGATATAAATCTGGAGAACCATTTGAATACGACAGCTATTGCACTGTAGATGAAGTCTTTGCACGATGTTTCAACGTGCCCGAACAGAACATGCAGTTTACAAAGTTCAAAGAAAAGGTTTGCACTGATCAGGATAATATTGAATGCGAAGCATATCGCAGTAAAAAGCAAGGTCAACCAGTTGAAATAAAGAATCCAAGGTTTCCACATAAACACATAGAGGACGAAGGCTTGAGCGATAGAGATAAAAAAGTAATTGGCATCGTCATAGTCACAATTTTAGGTTGCGTAATAATTGTTATGATTATTAGTTTAATACGATGTATGAGGCGAAGGGGTTACTGTCTCAGCATCAAAAATATTCTTTCCTCGAGTTCACCCTGTGGTTCTTTTTGTGAAAGAGTATGTGGTGCAAATAATGGTTTAGATAACGCAAGATCAATTTCCCAACTGTCTATTCATGAATATTCTGAACGGCACCGTTTAAACGAGCCAAGAGAAATGACGCAGGAGACTGCCTTACCTAGTACATTCACAGAGCAGATTGTACCTATGGATGACAAGATGACACAAACATTGCCCGAGGAATTGACTAAAGAGCTCTTAGAAAATCTGAAAGAAAAACTTGAAGATCCAGAAAATTATGTCGAAGCACGGGAAATGATAGAGCATCTATACGAACTTATTAAAGTCGAAGAAAGCTGCAATACGAATTCTCCCACCATAATCAATGTAGAGGAAAATATTTATGAACTACCATTTCAAAATACCTCACCCCGCATTGGAAAAAACAAGAAGCCCATGATCAGTGTAGGCACTCGAACTCCATCCCTGGACAAACTGTTGCCTCTTTCCCCCTACAACAGGCAAACCGCCCTAGCGCATGAATATTTTGAACCAAAGGATTTCGCTGTACACCTTTATGCTGAAATCGCCAATTGCGACAAGGAAAGAAAAAATTTCCTTGGTGTACTTCCAGACGTGCTTGCCGAACAACCTGTTCCTCGCGGACCATATCTGCGAGCCGTTCGTGACAAGCTGAATTCCAGCTCAAGCTCTAGCCCCTCGGTTAAATCGATCAACACCGTTATCGCGAGCCCTCAGCATACTTCAACGATCAAATCTAACAAATCGACAGCCTCTAACAACTCTGGTAAAATGATGAATCGGCCACTGCCGGAGAAACCGGTTTTCCAAGACCCTGGTGAAGGCACGTCATTGAAGCTCGGTTGAGGGTCAGCCAGCGGGCGGCCGGCGCCGGTGCACGAGGTCGTGGCTGGAGGCAAGACTCGTCGCCGCTCCCGGCATCGCTCGCCGCCCGCGCCCTTTTACAATGCCCACGGCGACTACTACTGGGGAATAGACCCTTGCGCGATGGTCTGACTGCATTCCGGGCGGGATGCTAGCGTTTGGCGATGCTTAAGCGTTTCTTTGCTGTGATATTAATTTTGATTACGTTTATTTTTAATTGTATTAAATGAACAAGTGATTGTGTCAAGTCCGACATAGTTGTAGTAAGTAATATTTCGATGTATATAATTTATGATTGTAATTAATTTTTAAGACCACCCAGATGCACGATTTGTGAAAGATCTTGGCATACTAGGCTTTATATCCTTGCTTTTCTAGATGTAGATTACTAAAAGCACATACCGCCTCAGCACAAAATTTTTATTGATGTAATTTAGAAAACTTCGTATATTTAATGGCTTAAAATATTGCATTTAACAAGTTAACATACCAAATAGCAGTTACCTATTCTATTGTTATCGGTGTATAAAAGACATTAATATTTGAATATTTGCATTTTAAATTTAACGCCGAAACAAAGTATTTATGTCGTAGCAGATGTGCGTGTTATTGAAGTAGTTAAATATTGAAACCGACCCATAAATCTCTATCTGCAATTCTTAAGGTTAGTGAAAGAATCTCATCTATAATGAAAAGTATATATTTCTTGATGTAGTGATATTTTGAAATTCATTAAAAATTATTTACTATTTATAAAATGGATACAGTGATTACTCGTATTACTTCAAGATGCTAAAATTAAATATATTTTCATGGTTTTTTTTTGTAATCAATGGTTATAAAGTAAGTAATAGTTTAAGAAGTCAGAAATAATATTTAAAAAAAATATCTATATGCTATAAACATATTGTATTGACATTTATACGTGTATTGATCCGATGTAGCTACTTCATTATAAAAAAATAATGAAATTATAATTAAATAAAATTGCAATCGATGTTATTAAAATAAGATTTGATTCGTTGATCTTTGATGTGTAGAATGTTATTGTAGATCTGTTTAGAAACTGATTGAGCACCCAAATGTAAGTGTAACGCTGAGATTGTCTGAAGAAATTGGAAGAAATCGTAAGAAATTAAATATTGAATTAATTGTTGGGTGCAATAATATAAATTAAAATATTCGCTTTTCTTGTTACATTGTAAATTCAATTCTAATAATACAAATACAACATTCAAGCTAGTAGAAGTAGTAACATCATTACAAATAGTTTTGTGTCAATGTTCAATACGTAGAAAATGTATGTTATTCCATTGATGTTAATTCAAAATAAATGTTAAATGTGACTGCGTATATTTATTTCAAAATGTTTATATTATCGATTCTTTTACTCTTTAATGCTAACGACTTGCATAAAGTCAAAATGAAACAACAACGCTTATTTTTTATTAAATTTTTATTTTTCCACTAAGACAAGTAATTTGTCACGAGGTCTCGAGTGAATTCCTAAATAATATTTTACATTATTATGTATTAACTGTTAACCACATTTCATTAGTACCAGTACACATTTTGCATAATCATGGGAGTTGACAGTTAAGTATTATAAAATAATGTAACAGATTAATATCAATTGCTACAGAGACATCAAGAATTGTTACAATTTGTTATTTAGCAAAAACGGTTAATGGCCCAACACATCTTTGTTTTCAATTTAATCTTTTTATATAAAATGTATGTATGTGACATACGGTGCATTGCCATGCAAAAGAGATTTTTATTTGTATTTTATGTGTAACTTTATTTACCGACACATAATTCTTTGGTTGTTTCAAAACATAAAACAAACAAACCACATTACATTTTCGTATGCGCTAATCTCAAAAATCGTTTTAATTTAAATAAGATTTATATATTTTTAAAACTATCAAATTATAAAGTTAACTATAAATTTAATTATAACAGGACTGACCGGTTGGTGCAGTGGCAAGTCACTTGCCGTTCGCGCCGCAGGTCGTGGGTTCGATTCCCACCCAAGACAAACATTCGTGTGCATGAACATGTCTGTTTGTCTTGAGTCTGGGTGTAAAAACCACCGGAGGACGGGCAGCAGCGTCCTTTTCTTATTACGGTGGATCATACTGCGATCGCCGACCCGCCTGCCAAGCGTGGCGATTATGGCACATTTCCCCCCAATTATGCGATCAATGGGGGAGGCCTAAGTCCAACAGTGGACGATCATAGGCTGAGGTGAGGTGGGATAACAGGTATGGGTTATTGATTATGTATACAAAGCATGCCAGAACTACATTTATACGTATATCAGACAGGTATATTTAGTCTTTATAAGCGAGGGTCCATGTTCTTTTATATCTCGCTAAGTGATCAGTTCTTTTATTTGCAGCTTTATTGCATTTTGTTGTCCATTCGAAAACTCCTTAGGGTATGTCCTACTTTTGTTTCCGTAAATTTTTATTATAGAAAAGATTTTTGTTTTTGTGCAATTATGTAGTATTATAGAAATCAATAGCTATATTTCATAATATTGATCTTTGAGATGGTTAAAAAAATATATTTTAAATCTTAATTGTTAACCTAATCAATTTATTCTATCGACACTCCTCTCTTCATTCGTGGGTCAATCTGGGTGATATAAGCTCGTTTAAGACAACAATGCTACTCATTTTTAGAAAAATAAATTTGTTTTCCCTGTTTTTTCTTCCGTTTATAGGACGACGCCATATTGTAATAAGATTCTATCAGTGATTTAGGAAAATAATGATTTCAAGGATTAAAGATTGCAGATTTTGCGAAGAACATAGTAGGACGTCGTTGTTTATTTATTAATTTATAAGAGATATAACAATAACCCGTTCAGTCTTATTCATTCTGCAAAGATTTCCTTTATTGATAGAACACAGAAATGCCTCCTAGAATCGAGGAAAAGTTCGAAATCATGGTTTTTGAATACGACTCGATGTAAGTATTTAAAATAAACTGAAAACAGATTTTTCTGATAATTCACAGATTTTATTTGCTATTCTCACTATAATATTATCGATGTGTCCAGTCAAAGAAAGCTTAGAGTCGATAAAGATACTCAAGTCTCGAATAGAATTAGATTTACGGCGCATATTCCTCACATAATGAACTAGTTTATCAAAATAAAAAAATGTAACTATGCACAAGTGTTGTATCCGTGAAAGACTAACGAAGCTAGAGCGTCAATGTTAAACAATGACGAATAAGGAAGTTGAAAGTGGCTTGTTCTTTGTGCTAAGGGTGTATTGTACACGCACGTGGTTTATCAACGAATAGGCTTATTCGCTAAGCAGCCAAGGGCCTACGTCTATCTTTAATAATCAAACGTTACATAAAATTACAGGTAAAATTTAATTTTTACAAACTTGAATTATTATTCAATAAATTTTCCTTATTAATGGAAATTTTAATGATAGTTTCATTTGATCGGTTTGTTTTATTAAATTTGTTGTTTTGTTGATGTGTATCGTCAAAATCGAAATAATTCAAAATTCCAAACAAACAATGATATAATTGATACCCATAAATAAAATATATCCAAAACATTAGCGCATTCATTTTGAGTTCCTAGCCTTAGATTTCCAAAGAGAATAATACTCCACACGCCACTTCAATAAGCGTGACAAGTTTTAATTTGGAGTGAAAGTCAATACGAAAAAAACACGCATTTACACTGTCAGAAACACGCTACACTGCGAACATGTAGTGAATCTGCAAAACTATACCAATTTTTATTTTATTCCGCGTTGTAATCAATAAACGCTTGTTACAAAGCTCGTTAACAAAGCGAGACTGAGTTTAAATGTCATCTAATCTACTCGTAACTTTACGTTTTCCACATTACTTGTCTATTTGTATCATCTCTTGACTTGCAAACAATTCAGGTGTAGAAGCTTGAAGAACTTTACATTTGTATTTATTTGCTAATTCTTTGGAAACTAACCGAAATTATATTTTAATAGTCATTATTGATATCCAACCGTTAGGGTTGGTTTATAATAAATTATTAGAGCCAATTGAATCTAACTGTTGGGTTAATTGTTAGATTAACATCTATTTATTTACAGAACCGACCCGAAACTAAGGATTAAGAATTAAATATCATACTGTAAAATATAAGTAGTTACAACTTAAGCAACTATTTGCTTCTCAAGTTTAACGCAATAAGTAAATTATACATATATTATACGTCATCAAAGAACAATAACAAAACCGCTAAGCGGATCACCAAATTGTGGTTCATTAAGAATGAATAACGCCATTAAGTTACCTGAGCCATTACGCCCTTAGTCACGTGTAAAAATGACACATTTAAAGTAAATCACAGTAATATTTTGTAAGTTAAATGTTTTCTCTAGATCGAATATATGTATTAATGTTCATTAGAGAAGTTTCAAAGTTGTAAGACTAACTATCTTGAATATGACAAGGTAGCACAGCAATAAGAGCAAAGTTCAAATTCATGAGATACCTCCTCTCCTCCCTCCTGCCTCGACCTCTCTCGATAACTTTATTCAGATCAGTATTCAGCGCAATAAATTCAATCCAACGCCGTCGACCTTTGATAAAGTTGCGCCAACAGCTTGCATAAACCAACTTCCATAACGTAACACAATACATTTATAAATCACAACATGTTATAAAACGAAGATGCGTCTATCTCAAAACTAATATATTTCTGTATGGTTTCCAAAAAAAACGAGTTTATATAAAATGGGGTCCAAAATATATTTACATACATATGTGCGCACATACACTTTATCTTAAAAAGAAAATTTTCGTCAAAAATGATACGTTGAATATACTAGCAACGTCATCTATCTAGTTCTACTGTGCTTCTAATAAATCCAGGAACTAACACAAATACACATTAAAAATCACCAAGTTGCTCCTGTCGTTTTCAACGATGTGTAATATAAACAGACAGATGATATAATTTTTTACATATAACACAAAACCTGACACTGCTGAGTTGTATATGTATTTTTTTTTAATTTGTACTATAATAATTTAAGATTCAAGTGGATATAACTGCTGCTACTTCATCAGTTCTAAGAGGCGTCTGACCAAACTAAACTTCAGTCCTGCTTAACACTGACAGTGACACGACGCAGGTCAGAAACTCAGTCGCCACTAGTGACGAAGTGTGGACAGATGATTTAATATACACAACTGTACAAAATACTACAACAACTGTACAAGTACTACAATTCGGATACGGTAGCCTAGTTCGCCTCGCTATAAACAAACGTGTACTCGCGTCTTCCGAAGGACTTAGGCAAAATGTATAGCTACTATTATCATATTCTCGTCTCGTATTTATATAAAATTGAATATGGTCTCTATCACAATTCAAGTTATAAATGTTCTGTACCCAACCCCTCTTTCATTTTTTAAGCCTTTTTCTAATAAAAAGCGAGTAAAGGCCTTAAAATTATCAGATGAGTTGCAAGTGTATTGCTAACTTTTGTAGGGTCACCGAAAAGAGAATGAGATTAGGCCAACTAATATTCTACGAGCTTAGCTAGTGCATGTATTCTGTTAGGAGGTGATATTTCTGCGGTTCCGTTTTCATGGGCCTCATCATGCTCCACAAAAGCTACCACTGTCAAGCATGTGTCTTAAAATTAAAAACATATGTCTATTATATAACATTTAATTTATATTACTAGCTGTTACCCGCGCTTATTTTCCTTGACGACATTTCGACAATAGATACCATCATCTTCCTGCCCTTTTCCCGTTTACGTAGGGTCGGCACAGTATGTACTACTCTTTCATATATCCTGAACTCTACTGTAGTTCATACTGCAACTGGTTTTGGCTATAGTTTTACGGCCGGCCGCCTGCCTGACGCCAACCCTCCTTGGGAATTGAGAATATAGTTATATAAGGCATTTAATATGACATAATAAAATAGCACAAAATACACTAAATTTGAATTGATAATAGATACCATGTGTTAAAAAGTTGTTTTTGTCAAAACATATAATATTACCACGGCAAGCGATATTGTAAATGAAACTTTTATTTATTGTCTAATGCATAAAAAAGAGAAAAGATCAAAGGAATTCAAAAATCTAAGGACGATTCTGCATCAATTGATCATAATCTCATACCAATACGTTAAGTATTTATTACGTAACTTACGCACACATCAATCGATTTTCATTTCATAGATTGACAGAAGTTTAGTGAAATCGTAGTGCAACTTGCTCGGCGTTTAATCCCGGAATAATTAAACTATTTACACGTCGGTGACGTGCCGTTAATCACGTAACTGGTTTTCTTTAAATTTTCATTAGTACTATAAGAAATATTAATACATTGCATGAGTACACTGTATGACACAGACAGGGGACCAATTTTTGCAGCAGTTGCTACAGCAGTGGCCGACCACAAGCTGTAGCAAAGACGATAACAATGAGACCTAGCATTTAATTTAAATATATGAATCCGACCGACTGTACCACTAAGGTACAGCAGGTAAAAATACGAATAGAACGACAACGAGTATCTTTGTATACGAACACACCCTTACCGAATGTAAAAAACTTAGAAAATTTTCTTGCTGTCTTATGAGCGAAGTAGGATTGGAAACTGAAGACTTTAAATAATA
>DWLR01000107.1:0-37492 GCA_018246295.1 Papilio alexanor hazarajatica | reverse complement strand
CTGGGCACAAGGGCCCCCGAGAGGGGACCTCGGCTTGGGCTGTCACTCATTACGCGTTTAGCATTCCGATTCAAGGGCGCCCGAGGGAGCCGAACCTCGGCTCGATCGGTTGCTATTGTCTGATTATTATTATACAGTATTCATCCGTAAATACATTGACAAATTATCGTCTCAAATTAAACATATAATAGGACTATTCACAAATTTATTTGGTGACCTGTGGATAAAATATTTTATTAAGTTTGTTTAGTCCTCAATCTTGTATGTAATGTAACACTCTTCTTCCGAAAGAAATTAATTCCGAATGTTACGGCATCCATCTCTAAAGGAGAATGCTTACGAAGTATGAAAAAAACCCAGAAAACTAATGGCTGAATGTGAACATTGCTATTTATTTTATGGAAGTGGTAACTTAATGGTACCTAAAAATTACAATTTTTATTACTCTTCGACTTCACGGGCACCAGGAAAAATAATGTAATTAAAAACAATTTAAGAAAAATCATCATCATTCATTGATTTTCTATGTCTAATAAAATGTTTTCTAATGATGGTGCCAGGTGTTCAAAATCGTCTTGATATTTGGCCCATCCTAGGTAATATATCACTGACATCACATTAGCGCAACTGCCCAACATTCTCTTTCATTACATATGCCATTCCTGCCAGTCTCTCTTGTAGCGATGCGTACTGTGAATACTACCAATAATCGAGGAAAGCCATGTGATTTTACGTAGTTTCACACGGTACAAAAATAATCCCTACCGATAAACAAATAGCATTTTTTTTACATTTAGCCATCGATTTTGATGATGCCACCTATGTGGCATTTCATTTCACATATTTACAAAAAAATGAGATACATTCGATTTGCGGCCAAGCCTGGATTTTTTTTTAATATTGTCCTTTAATGCGTCCGAAAAGGGTTAACTAACATTCACGTCCGTAACCCAGATTGATAGAGTTTATCGGGTTTCCATTCTTCACGTACTAACACTCCTCCCGCATCTACATCCATACATCTACCGTTATATGCTTGTTGGTTACGAGTACTCCTTATATCGCCTTTCTTTAAAGTGTCACTAATTTGATCGATACAAGTTTTTTTGCGACGACCCCTGTCTTGTCACTTTCTCTTCGTTCATCCATTCAACATGATCGAGTCACTGCAGCATACCTCTCTCACTTCTTTTCACAACATCCTTTAAACTAGTTTTACGGATTTTATCGCGTTTATTTAATGATTTTATTCTCGACTAATCAAATTCAAGCTCAAACCAAGCATAAAACTGCAATATTTCAAGATACTGTGAGCTCATTCTGCATACATTGAACAAAAATTAATTAAAATAAGGGGATACTTTGCTAGCAACTTGGATATTGGCGATGTCGAAAACCTCAGTCCCGTCCCCTCTGACTATTAGTGCTGTAATGTACTCGAAAAGTTAAAAAAACATTGAATAAACACTATAAAAATCCGTTAAATTAGTTTAATTTCAAGTGTTGGAATGGAAGATGTTTTTCTAAATCATTTTAATGGAAGGTTATGTGTATATGTCTGTTCCATTCTGACCTGTAGCCCTCAACGCCTTGACTGAATTTGAACGAGATGTCATTTGAATTGTATTATTTCCCGGAGTGTTATAAGTGGAGTGAGTAATATGGTGATATGATGTATAATGTTTACAGTTTTATAATCATAAGAGCTTGTTAAATCTACTATTATTTGTATAATAGAAACGCAAACTGCTATGGGCAAACAAGTCGAAGTCGGAGGCGGAGGAAGCTGCCAAATGGACCGGCACGCGCTTCGCACAGGACTCAGACGGCAAGCAGGTCTCCAAGTTTATGCGGCTAATGGGGATTAAAGAGCCAGGTAGGTTCACTTGCTACATGTTAAATTATTTTGCAAGAGACTTCCCAAAACATGATATATTCAGACCACCTATCCACTGACTTTCATTATAAACTTTGAATTGTACTAAACATTTTTATTGTACTTATTCTTCAATTTTTTTACCATGTCTATCCCATTCAGGAAGATTTTTTTTCTATTAACCTATTTTTTTTGTCAGCGGCGGCCCTTAAACCAGAGCCAGATACAACAGCAGACCCCAACAAGAAACAGGAGGAGTTATTCCAGGCGATGCAGGCGCAGTACGAAGTGGCCCGAGCGACCACTCACACCATGCGGGGCGTGGGACTTGGCTTCCAACGGGGACAGTTTTAGTATATTCTTATGGATAATCGATTATAATAATAAATTGCCGCTAAAATCACAATCAGTTGTCAGATGTTACCATGTAAAAAAGGCAAAGGCCACAGCTTACAGCCACCAGCCAATGTCAATTCACAATTCTAAATTAAAAATTAAAATTATTTAATTAATTGTTTTTAAATAATTAATGTAAAATGTGCTGTGTATTTATATAAATGTTGTGTTCAAAAACGGAAGTCATAAAAAAATAAATCCTAAACAATAAAGAGGATAAAAATTGTTAATTAAGTGCTGTAAAATATGCTATTTACAATTTATGTTGAATTATAGTGGAAATTGGGTGACATCGTCTGAGATGTCATATTAAAGTATGCGTGCAGAATATAGCTTGGGACTTGAAAGTTTTTCCAATAAGCTTACAAATGTTAAATAGTTTTTGTTTTATAAATTAAACTTGAAATATTTGTATAGTCAGAAAGTGATAAACCTCTGTTCTTACGGAACTAGTTCTATTCATTTTTGTACAAATAGAGCTTATTTCTTTAATTGCAACTTTACATCGACACAGTAACTTTACGTCATTAGTTGATTTGAATTTTTTCGTATTTTTGAGCATAATTAAATACTTATGTCGCAAAAGTGACTTCGATTACTAAAGTATTTTTTTTATAAAGTACCACAAATTTCGCGTCTATATAAGGATATATATCATAAAGCAAATGGTTTATGTTAAAAACGTGAATTTAGGGTTTTCAGATATAGTTTCTGGTCAGTAGATATAGTTGCCTAGTAAAGGAACACCATTACAAATGTAAGAATACATTTTTGTAAGTTAATTAAAAATATTACCTATGACACTTTCCAAATTACACCGTATACATGATTATTTTTGTGAGTATTACATATTGTACGAAACTCACGGACTGTACGGATTTTGTTACTTTTAATTTAAAAATATTATAAACTTATTCAAAATGTCGGGAATAGAATAGTTTAATCTTAGGTTAGGTCTTTGAAGTGAAATAATTTTCTCAATCTTTCTTTATGAAGATGTAACTATTGTGATGGCATTTAGTGATTAATATAATTTAATATTGAGATATTGTGTGATATAGTTTATTAAAATATGATTCATTGTACATAATTCTTTATCGTTTGCGCACTTCACATCACTACTTTCATTTTATTGAATAAATATAAAAGTTAATGGTCTTTTTAATTAGAAAATGTATCTAGACATTTAAAATTACTCATATACATATTGGAACCAAATCTTTATATTTCCCAGTACCAATGGGTTGGATAAGTAATGAAAGTGATCAACCCAGAGAATAAGTACCGCAGCCTTACATAACTTGTGTTACTACATACAAATTTGAATGTAGTTGGACTTGTGACAAGGTCTTAGAGTGAAGGAAGAAAGAAAGATGGAAAAATGTTGGGACACCTGATACGACTGTACAATCATAGAAGGAAAGAGGAAGTATTTGTGCAACAAGTAACACACTCTAGGCAGTAATGGACACTGGTCCACCGATAAGAACGAAACATTTCATAAATTAATGATCTTCGTAGTTTGCCGTCCCTTTTTTTTCTCCCCTTTTCCTTCACATATATACCAACTGACCATAACTCTTGTAAATATTAACATGAAAAGTCACGTCAAGAAAACTTCAGCTAGTTGGTTTTATACTAAAATTGCTTTCCTATTGCCTTTATGCTAAAATGGATTTTAATTAAAATTGAATAAATTATTAGAAAAAAACGATTTCTAGACAGCATCGGCAACCACAACGATAAAGTGAAATTGTAACGTTAAAGTCTGGCTAATCTATCTGTCTAATATGTTACGTTATAAGAATTTAATTTATTGTTTCTTGCTCCCAATAACAAAATAAATTAATTTCCATTGTGCTTTATCTTATCTGGAACGTCATAATCAATAATTTGTCAAATGAGCTCTTTGCTAAAAAAAAAAAACAAATCGTTACCCGAATTACAGCTGGTCACACTTTGCCTCGGTATTTAATTGTCAACAGACTCGTTGCGGGATTTACCGGATTTTAACAGTTCTTAAATGTTATTAAATGTTGTAATTTAACAAATATCTTAATGAAGAGGACAGTAATTTTTAAAATAATATCAAATCACGTATTATTGTAAATTTTACTGTTAAAATGGTGTAAACTAAATATTCATTCCGATTGCCGTATGTTAACGTAAGAACCGTAGTTTTAATTCCTTGGTGTGAAAATGGATGAGGACATCAAAATATGCGAAAACTGGTAAGTTAGGATTGCAGAATTAAGGTACTTAATGTTGTGTCAATATTTATCCTATTTATATCTTTTGTACGTTCTCGATTTATTTTTAGAATAATAGAGCGCGTCTTACATCTGTTGCACGATCTCCGTTGGGTTGTTTACCTTATGCTGTGTTATAATACTAATTTTTATTATAAAAAAATATAAATAGACGTTCTTTGTGTTTAAAAAATGGACGTCCGCTTTTGAATTATATGTAGCTTAATTTCGAGATGCACCACCGTCCAGTACGCCGTTAGATTGCTGCGAATTAATTGTTTCATTCTAAGCGAACGTATTTTACAAATTATTTTTAATTGTTAAAGATAAGATTTTCTGCTTTTACTGATGTACTCTTTACATTTACACCAAAAACAAAATGGTTGCAAGGATATGCCGAATCCTGTATTTCAATAAACGAAAATTAAATTCATAATTTATTATTTGTTATTTAATAATTCATATAGTTCAGACATATTAATTGTATTCTTTGTTTAGATTAATTATAAGATTGTTACAGTACTATCAGTATCAGATCACTTACTAATATAAATGCAAACAGGACTGTTTATCTATTAAATTTTATTGTAAAAAAAGGCTTAAAGGGGTTGAAAGTTTGTATGAAAATTTGTCATTGTCGAAGACAAAACCATGATTCTTTGTATTTAAGCTTATTAGGCTTTATAGTAAATAAATAAACATTGACATCTCAATGTTCTTAAGATCTAATTTAAACTAACATCTTAATCCTGTTATGATACCTATATATATATCTAGGTCTAGGTCCTTTAATTGTGACATATTGGTCAACATAGTTAATACCTGTTGATTGACAGAGGTCAAGAAATTAGAACATATTTCATTTGCCAGAGAAGCATTATGGTCCATTTTGTTATGTCACCTACACACAAATTTAATGCCTGAATATAATTTAGGGATATAATAAATACTATTTTTATTTCAAATATTAGGTCCTTATATATGAAATTAGCATTTTGTCGTACTGACCACTTTGATCTGAAATATCTCCTCTTTGGTTAGGAATTCCAAATTCAAATTTATAAATTCATTTAGCTGGTACATTTGAGTTTTGAAAACAGTCATTCATTTGGTTTTTCCTCATTATTTTTTTCTTTGGCGTCGCTTATTACCGCACAATGGAAAACATGAAATATCGGTATATTTACGAGTATGAGTTCTACCGTGGCACCAGTGCTGCAGAAACAGCTCGAAGGATTAATGATGTTTATGGCGCTGTGTCGCAAAAGAAACCACGCTATGTTTTTGGTTTCAACATTTTCGTTCTGAAAATTTCGACCTTCAGAACCAACTCTGTGGACGGCCGGAGACCAAAGTGGAAATTGAAGAATTAAAGGCTATTGTGAAAGCGGATTCATCACAAAGCACTTCAGAGATAGCTGCAGGCTTCGGGGTAAGTGATAAGACTGTACTAATCCACTTGAAGCAAATCGGGAAAGTAAAAAACTTGAACGATGGGTACCTCATGAATTGAGTGAATCGAACTTGCAAACACGCGTCGACTGCTGTGTTACTTGACTATAATGAAGGGATTTTAAATCGAATCATTACTTGTGATGAAAAGTGGATACTGTACGATAATCGAAAGCGCCCGTCGCAATGGCTGAACCTTGGAAACCCAGCCAAATCCTAGCCTAAACGAAAATTTACTCAGAAAAAGTTACTTGTGAGTGTTTGGTGGATGAGCGCCGGTGTCGTTCACTACAGCTTTCTAAAATCTGGCCAAACGATTACGGCATATATCTACTGTCAGCAACTGCAAACCATTAGGGAGAACTAGCTGCTAAACAACCGTGATTGGTCAATCACTCTAGGCCACTGCTGCTTCACGACAACGCAAGACCACACACTGCACAACAAATAACCACTAAGTTAGATGAGCCACAATTGGAATGTCTGCAACATCCACCATACTCCCCGGACCTTTCCGGAATTTGGACAACTTCTTACAAGGAAAAAAATTCAACTCTGATGCGGCAGTCCAAACCACCTTCAAAGAGTTTATTGATTCTTGCCCTCATGGTTTTTTTAGTAAAGGGATCAATGATCTGCGTATGAGATAGCAAAAGTGCATAGATAACAACGGTGCATACTTTGATTAATTAAATATATTTTACAAAAAAAAAAATTGACTTTATATTCCTCTCGTACAAAACGCCAATTTCATATATAAGGACCTAATATGATAAAAAATACATCTTCCCAGCTTTGCTTGGTTATCAAAGCATTACACCATCATTTTTTATGAATGATTTTCTTAGCTTTAACAATTGTCATCATATTTTATCCAATTTAGACAAAACTTTATCTATGATTACCTAAAAATTCTGCATAAATAGCATCTTGTATTTGCGCAAACCATAAATAGAAATCCATTCTTGGGTTTGTAACAATCAAATATTTTCTTATATAGAGTTAAACTACAGATCTTGATTTCTAACCATCCCTTCTTTGAACAATTTCAGTCAATTGTGTTAGTGTTGACTTCCCTCAAGCCGAGATGCCTAGCTCTGGATCAAGATACTGCTGGGCAGTTTAGTATTACATATGTTATACAAGTTATATTTGTGTAAGTTAATTAATGTAACATAGACGGAGTATAATGTACATATAACATGGAATTGGAACTTTTCAGTTATGATGTTGTATTGTTAGTAAATAAATAAAATGTTGCCGTTTTACCACCTTCCATATACTCTTGGCATGGAGAACTGCCGGTAGATAGCTCTGCAGAGAGATTGCACATATTTGGCTATGACTATGATAACTTTAATTCATGAAAATATTTCACTTATAAAGTCGATTGTTACAGCAACCGCGAGATCCCGGCGGTGAACTTCACCATCCACTCGGTGCACTGCGCTCGCAACATCCGCATGTGTCCCGTGTGCAAGGAGCCAGTGCCATTAACTGAACTAGAGGAACACTCTGAGAAACTGCACAAACTGCGTAAGTACTTACCGTCTTTGTACAACACGAAAAAGTTTTAACAGTTGCAAATCCGGCACCAGCAGTTGATACACTGGAACTGGAAGTACCACCTACAGTATACAGGCGTGAAGTAGAAGAGGTTAGAACCATAAGTGCTTCTGCTTTTCTTTATACAAGTGAGGTGGCGTCGACTCCATCTCTTTTAGTCATCTTACCCATTTTTTCCTTATTCATTTCGACTACTAAAATGCTTGCAATCCATTAGTAACTTAAGATACACCAGTCTACACCATAGACAGACTAAGCCGTTGTACCAGGTAAGCGACAAACGCTACGCGACGCGATGCTAAGCGACAATGCGACCGAACTATTTTTACTTGTAGAAAAAAGTGGCAAACGTCTGCAACAAGCTAATGAATTGCAGATGCGTTGCGTACCTTTAATGAACAGAAAAAAGGATTTCCTTTTCCTAACCATCCCTTCTGCCGTCGAAACAATGCGCGACAGATTATGGCGGCAACCTAAGCCACAAATAATAATACTAATCATTTAATCCGACGCTTTGCATAAAAAACATACATACATAAAACAGAGAAAAAAAAGACAACACTATTTAACAGAAATCAAAAATTTAAAAGAAAAAAGAAATCTTATTACTAAGTGTTGCAATGCTGACCGGAAAGGGTCTTTGCTATGTCCTCGCTTCACGAAGGGTAACGATCACTGATATTCAGCAAAAACCTTGGCGTTGTCCGTGCGCCAGTTGCAGCAGTGGATAAAAAAAAATCGTATTTATACATTTTTCTCAATAATAATCCAAATAAGAATAAATAAGACAACAATTTACTCTCTCCTGACGGTACACAACCGCAAGCGCAGGGTTGCAATTTATAGCTAGTATGCCATAATTTGTATAAAACAACTTAGATAGAGGTTAAAGAAATAAAAGAATAAATGTATAAAAATTAAATTAATAAAAAGAAAAGAAGATATATTATTTGTGTATGCACAATTTACTTTATTTAGCTATAAATATTTTTTTTTTGAACATCCATCAGAAATGATTTTAATTTATTTTTAAAACTTAATTATGATTGCGTATTCTTAATATCAGAAACTACCTCGGAATGCAGCGGATGTATGCCGCTTTGTGCATAGTTGCGGACTTATATATATACCATTGCCTTCGTTCCGAGTATCTACTTTTTGACCACACTAACTTACTAAGAAGGTGAAGAGAACTTACGGGTCTTGGCGCCTGTGATTTTATAAATTCAAAAAGTAAGCACGCCAGATGAAGGTCCTGCGATATTCGATTCTAAAAATATTATATCTGTACCGTCCACTAACTCTGCTTTCTCCTGTAATACAGGCGTGGTTATCCTACAAATATAGAATTTGTCAGACAGTCAACAAGTAGAGACTTCCGTTCAAGCATTAAATAGCATTAATAAACACATTTTCTGTTATGTGTTTTGTGTTGGCTCACTCTCAATAACAGATTCGGTTTGGCATCGCGCGAGTAATGTTTGGGTTGTATAATAGTGCATTGTACTCGTAATTTGCCTTAAAGTTGATTCGCACACATCCGTCACGTCACGTCACGTCACGTATATAGTCAGAGGAATGATCTGCAATGCAACAACAATTAATTTGTAATTAACCTCGTTCAAACATTATATACAAAACATACAAAACTTTGATATTTTATGGCTTTAAATTATTTTCACATTTCCATCTTTCCTTCCCATTAGGCAATGCCAAGGATTGCCACAGAGATTATCAAGGCAACATTCATCCAGAGTATTACTACTTTAATGGCGTCATTATGGTTTTATTAATAACCAATAATTAATCTATAGTAAACGTTTGAGCGGGAGAGCTCTGAATGAGGATGGCAAAGGACCGATCTTTGTGGCGATAAATGGGGGAGGCCTACCAGCAGTGGGCGACCATAGGCTGAGATGATGATGATGATGATGAAACGTTTGATCAATAATATTTTAATAAACTACTAAATCAACTACTTTGAAATCACAGTGGCACGACTGAGAGACAGATATAAGGCCTTTCATCTATATTGATGCCCTTTGTCTCCCCCACCTTTGCTGCGTCGATCTGTACGTAGCAACAGATCTAGAACCTTTAGCTCTATCTATCTAGAAAGACGGTTACAATACAATCGGCTCCCATACACGATACATTTAGCATTTTTGCACTGTTTGAAATACATGAAGAGTTTATAGTAATTACATTTAAATTTTCCACCATCATTGTATTGATATATAAATCAGTGATCTTCATAAACAATTTCTAAATGTTTATATCTTTACGCGTTTAAACATCAGTACTTGTGTTGCTATGAATCTGTTATGTAATATATATCGTATATGTTAGTTTGTTACATGCAATGGCGTTGTGCAAAGGACGGATCGATAGAATGCAAGCGGCGGGGATAGTAGGAGAAGGAGCGGAAGAGGGGGACACGGGAGGAGGGATAGGAGCGCTGTGGGAGGGGGGACAAGAGCGCTGTGGGAGGACGGGCCCGATTGCAGCGAGCGAACTTTGTGCTACGAACTGAATTAAGCATCGATCAATATGCCATCGCTTGTGTAGGCTGTTGCCCTGATTCGCTTAGTGTGTGCTGCATTGCTCATGTCTGCAATTCTATATAGACTCTGTACATCGACATATTTAGTACAGAGACTCTATGATTCCGTTTACAGCTAAAGTAAAAATTACTATTTTACTCTAGTTTTATCTTAGATATGTAAGCGGCCATACTGCGTAAAACAAATCTTTAAAGCATTCAAAATGATTTCGATTACAAATCCAAAGACAATATACGTCACATTTAATTGTTTAATGATTTGCTTTTTTTATGACCTGTAATTAAATAGTTACCAGTGAATTTGTATTTCTGTTTTTTTTTATTATTATTGATAGATATTTCATTTATTGATGGTGCTCGGTGTATTTAATCCAAAACCCTGGATAAAATAAATGGTACGAGAATTATGATGAATTCGCATTACAAATTAAACAGTAGGACAATACAATATGTAGTAACATACAAATACAAAAGTTTGGAATTACGGTAAGCTATATTTATCAATATTATGCAAACTAAATCTGTATTTTATAGTACTATGTAGGTATATAAGGAAGATTGGTTTGCTTTGCGTTTTCTTCAAAATTATACGACGAAATATAATTTAAATTAATAATAATATTCCAGGACAATATTCACACACGGCCATCTGTTGCCAAACTAAGCAGAGCTTGTGCTATGGAAACCAGATAACTGATATACTACATATATTAATAATTTGCTTTTGTAAATGCAAATATAGATAATTACACCAAGACCCAAGACAGACATGTTTAGGCACACAAATGTTTGTCCTGGGTGGGAATCGAACCCACGACCTGCGGCGTGAGAGGCAAGTATCTTATCTTTGGTGCAGTGACCAACCGGTTAGTCAATTAAATTTAAATATTGTTTTCCTTCTGATTATGGTGATGAACCTTGTAAAAGAGTGGAGAAATATTGATCCTAAGTAGTGCGTTCATTCTTTCGATCACGGTCACCTAGCAACAGATGGGATTATGGTCAAGCACTAGTTTGTTCCTTATAAAAAGAATTAGCTATTTATAAGTGTGTATTATATGATATATATGTTGTATTCACAGTGCCATGTAAGCAATGCGGGGAGGAGGTACGCGGCACCGACATGGAGGATCACATTCGCGACTCCTGCGACCATACCATCCAGTCATGCAGGTAATATGCAAGTTATACTTAATTTAAAAAAAAAACCGACTGACTATATGATCCACAGTTTTTGATGGTTTGCAACCATTATATGGAATTTAATTTAATTAATTTTAACAGCGTTATAGTCTGCCCTCTCGATCATTGAAACATCACGACTTCACAGAAGACAGGCGTGAAGTAGAAGTATTCTTCATTTCGTCTGAAGAGTGTGGGGCCTAATTTTAGTTATCTTTCCCTTTCCACCCTTTTCTAATAAAGCCCTTTCCTTCTTTCTAAAAAAGGTCGTGTGATGCTACAAATATTAGGGTTGCCACACTTAGACCTATTTTTTTTAAATGTATTTTTTATTTATTTTTCGGTAAAAAATTGTTGGGTAATGTGCCTCCAAATTTGAGCATGAGGAAAAAGAAGCAAAGAAGAAATGCCATTGAATGGTCAATACATTGTATCCAGTTTAAATAAATTCTCATGATTGGTAAATTATAAGTATACTATCACCACCACCACCACCATCTCATCCTATGATTGTCCACTGCTGGACATAGCCCTCCCCCATTCAACGCATCATTGGGGGAAATGTGTAAAGTTGTAAGTGGACCCCCCGTCCATGAATGAAAGTAAAGAACAGAAATGTTGGCTTGGCTTTACCTATCAATGTGGGTAGATAATATTTCGAAAATTTTGAAAGTGTTCTACGAGAAAAAAAGTATGTGAATCTCTGTAATAGATTATTCAGAAAATTTTCGGCGGGCTACTGATGGATTGTTTTTGTAGTCTTACGAAGCCTATTCATCATCTTACAACGACTGCTACTGCTGCGAAGCTTTACTTGTCCCTTGCTTGTAGATGGTGCGAGCTGGAGCTGTCGCGGCGCGAGCTGCCGCTGCACGAGGGCTACTGCGGCGCGCGCACCGAAAAGTGCGCGGAGTGCGGCCAGTTCGTCATGCACAAGAACCGCCCGCTGCACCTCCAATCCAACCACGCCTTTGTGCGCCTCGAGGATGGTAAGTCAATGCACAGCAGATACACACCAAGGATAATGAAGGGCGCGATTTTGTAATGTGCATTTTAAGAACCATCAGATGTCTATATAGTAAATGCTAACGCGCGCGTACTGATGTAGGCGGACGTACGGGACTGTATGTTTTTTTATTTATTTATTTATTTTTAACACTCACTAATAAACAAATTTAATACCTCGCCAAACTGACTAGCAGTTTGTTGGCGATTTAATATTTACACTCACACTTACTACAATAAGAAAAACCATGACAAAAAAAATACAATTATGTTAAAGGGCCAACTTTACCGACACTAAATACTAAACACAAAACAAACATGTAATACACCTACATACAATATTTCTATTCCTTTTTGTCAATGAATGTGTTTATTAACCACTCCATCAATTTACTTTTAAATATGGCCCTACTGGGACACTTCTCACTAATTATCTTATTAAAAATTCGCGATATCACGTATTTTCTCGTTCGTTCTCCATAATAATTTGGATTTAAGAATGCGCATTGAAAAACAGAAACGCCTAGTGTGTAAGGTGTAGGGATACCTTGTATCTTAGTAAAATCAGTGCTATACAGGCGTTGTGTCGACGGTACGTCGCATTTCGACAACGGAGCTGTGGATCCCTCTTTAACACTTTCCGTGCCAAGCCATGTTTGCCTGACTTGTTCATGCCACTTAATATTTTGACTAAAGATCGTTCTCTTAAACATTTCAGTTGTAAATGCTTGGATACTATATAATACTCAGCAACAAAGACCTATGCCAATAGAATTTAGAAAACAATTAGCTAATTATTTATGTTACTGTAAGAATGAAAACAACAACTCTCCTGAAACTGCGACACACTCTAGAAAAGAACGACACGAAATTAAAAAGAAAAAGGGCAAAGCGAGGACAAGACAAACAATTATAAGAGTAATAACGTTTTGCAGCGATTACCCGAAAAAGCCGTCTTTATGCCTCAACAAAATGCACAATTAAATATAATTATTAATTATTGTTGATATAGCAATTAAATAAACTTATGTGTTTTGCTTTATATTGCATTTTGTATAATACTTTATTTTTTAGGTAGAAATGTAGATTATAGAATCATATTTGTAATAAAATATATGTTTTCAGCGCCTTAAATAAATATAACTGCGTGTACCACCGGTGGTTCACGTGGCCTGACGATCAAGTTTACCGTGTACCGCCGGTAGCTTTAACGCAGTGGAAGCATAAGAAATTGGCGGGTTGCTATTAATTAGTAACGTCCAATATCCTTTCAGATCCTGTCCCGCGGGCTAATCGGCAGAGCACGGCTACAAATGCTCCAATGGCTGCTTCTGCCAGTGGCTCCGGCCTATCTGCAATGTACCAGATACCTTCGGATCGAATGTCTCGTCTTTTCGATATATCCGACACGATCACTTCAGGCACCGTACACCCACAGATCTCCACATTGTTGAGCGAAATGATTACAGAAGCCGCCGCCGAGTATATATCCGCTCTCTCTTCCATACCCATGGGTCCTAATAATCCCAATCAGCAGAATCAGACCGCCACAAAAGCTAATGATGGTCCCAAACCGGGTCCAAGTTATGAAGGTCCAAACCTTCAAAGGCGACAGAACATGAGTTTAAATTTGTTGCCTAAAAACAGTAGCACTGCCAAAGACAGTGCAGTGGGAGCGAGTAAGAGTGACTTGTAAGTGTTTTACTTCTCCTCTTAATATAATAAGGTGTTTGATGTGACAGGTCGTGTCTATTTGTTTGCGTATAACAATGTATTGTTCTTCTTTAAATACGCGTATGCTGATGGTGTGCCGATTATGCATTTATCTTCTAACATCGAAATAAATTGTGATACGATTTTCGGTGAAAATATGTTTATTATATTTTGATACGTGATATGAACGGATACGATACGATGATATGATGACGTGTACAAGGGCAGACCACAGATTCCTTGGCCAAAGATGTGACTTACCTATATTTCCAATTTTAACTTTTTTTTTTCAGGTTACTCAAAAAGTCATCAATTTAATTTATATTTTAACCACGGTTTCGCACTAATAAACTACATCTTTATTGTAGAAGAAACCGTTATTAAGACATAAACAGGCTGCTCTAAAACATAGATAACATTGGCATATAGGAAAGTGATATTTATATATATATTACGACATTTATGCTACGATGCAATGGGTAAAACTGCAGGGCACAGCTAGATTATAAATCATCTAAAATTATTTTAGAAGACCCTCGCCGTGTGGGGCTATCAAGAAGCGGAAAGCACCTAAGCCGCCGAATGCGAAGACACCAGGTTCCACCTCCACACCCAACACTCCGGTCTCTGGCCCAATCGCTGGGCCAAACGCGGGCCCGAGAAATCAGCGTACTTTCACACCAGCATCACCAACAAATGACAAAGCGTCAGGATGTGCCAACACAAGTGGACGCCAGCCGGAATCCAAGAAGAACGAAAACAACAAACTAATGGAATACATACAAGCTATGCCATCAACGTCAGTAGGTATGTTTGCTATCAGTTTATTTATTTATTTACTTTAACGTCTCGAAATTAAGTACAAATGTCGGATGTAATATAATAAGGCACGAAAAAAAAAACATTAAAATAACATTGATAGTAAATTTTGATTTAAATTTTCAAAACAATAATTTAATATTATTTAACATTCTCAGGTGACTTTAGTTTTGTTGTCTTTGTAGTTGTTCTATAATTTAATGGTTTTGATTAAGTGCTCGTGTTACATTTAATGTCAAGTCTCCCGTCCCATCGTTTGTAAAGCGTTGCCTTTGTGTTGGAAGGAGAAATAGGTATAGAAAAAGAATGAAAGCAATAGGGGGTTGAGGCCTGCGACATCTCTTTCATCAGACGAAATGTAGTATTTATGTTAATTCATAGAGATAATTTCGTCCACTCTATTAACAAGGTCAAAGTTTTGCGAAAGCTTGTAGAAAACACTGCAATTTTTAGTTTTTTTTTTTAAATATTGCTAGATATGAAAACTTCTGATGAGGCGTTCGTTAAGTTAAAAGTTACTTAAGTATCGTAAAATTTATCAAAAGTACCTAACTCCATTTCATTGTGACTCATCTCATAGACCAAAAACAGATAATATTACGAAATGTCAGGACTGTATGACTATCACAAAGTTCAACATAACCTTGTGTGTATAATGTCGTAAAAAATTTAAAAATGTAACAAATCTATTGAAGGAATATATGAGGGCACAGGAAGAATATATAAAGAAGATCAGAATAAAAACGAAGACTTTAGGAACGTCAAGCCCATGACGACCGAGGAATTTATGGAGAGATTCAGACAACTCCAGCTGGATAGTGAATCGAAAGAGGTGGAATCGAAAAGGACCCCGGAGAGGGGGGATAGATTCAACGACATTAAATCCTCTTTGAAAGAGCTGAGGAGGGAGTTGAATGAGGTTTGATTGTTATTTTTTATTGTGAAGATTACGCAGTTAATATTCTTTTGTTTAAAAAAGTAAAATGTTCACATTTATTAAATGTTTCAGGTTACAGCGCCGTTTAACAACAACAATGTTATGTAAGTATAATTTGGAAAATTGTCTTTAAAGACATTTTTATACTATAGATAATTGTCTGGTTTACTTTTACTGTTTAAAAACTGCCATTAAAATCTGCTGCTTAGTCATACAAATATGTATATGCATACAAAAATGTATGTGTACACATTTGACAGAGAATATATGGGAACAGCGAGAGAGAGAGAGAGAGAGAGAGAGAGAGAGAGAGAGAGAGAATGGCAGTAAAATGACTATTAGATACACTGCGAAATCATTGCGATAATTCGTAACATTTTATTGAAAATCATTCCCTTGCATTTGAGATAATGAACGCAATCTGTGGATATTTGGTATTCGACATTAATTTTTCTTCTGTATTTGTTCTTTCTCTAGCGCAAACGAGCCGGGAAACGCGCACCGCGAGAAGGCTTTGAGCGGCTCCAGTAATGATTCAGACGACAGCAACGATAAAAGTGGGGCTGCAGGCGGGGATGAAGCCGCCGGGGGGGATGAAGGCGCCTGTGGCCTGGATATAATTAACACGAAGTTGCCATGCGAGTTTTGCGGCATGCTTGTACCGGCCAATGACTTGGTGCAGCACCAGGTGATTATTGAAATATAATCTTTATTTCATATAGCAATAAAGTACATTTTCCCACCCCTGTCTCCTACAGATTTAAAACACGCCTCCATCTAATATAAAAATAGCCATGATTCCATAACGGATCTTTACTATTTTACATCTGCAGACGGGGTGCTGGCCGAACTTGGTGCAGTATCGTTCGGAGTTGGAATATTATCGTCCGCAGATAAACGACGAGGTTAAATACGGCAGTCGACCGGAGCCTTACATCCCTTGCGAGTTCTGCGCACATCGTCTGCCCATAGACCTTATTACCGTTCACCAGGTAACGCAACAGTAGTTCTTTCTTTTTTTTTATAAGAGAAGGGGGCAAACGAGCAACGGGTCGCCCAAAAACGAGCGATCACCGACGCCCATGGACATTAGCGACTCGAGTCGTTCTGCGTTGTATGCGGTCAAATGGAAGAAGCTGGTATTGTGGGGCTCCAGCCCAGAGATGCGAGCAGTATTCCATGTGAGGCCGCACTTGAGCCTTATATAGCTGAAGGCGGTGGCCTGACTGGAAATACAGCTTCGCTCTGCTGAGCACTCCAAGCTTTTCGGAGGCCAACATGGCCTTTGTTTTCCAAGTGATCACGAAACTGAACGTTACTAGATATGGCAACGCCGAGAATACTAATACTGGCTGAGGCAACCATAGGAGTCTTCTCAAAGTGCAGATTTACGACGAAGGGTTCTTTCTTAGCGGTAAACGCGCAAATATGTGTCTTTTTTTGGTTGAATTACACGATATGGTTTTAGCAGATCGACGATTGAAGTTATCTGAAATAGCTGACACTATAGGTATCTCAAAAGAACGGGTACATCATATCCTAAGTGAGGAATTAAATATGAAAAAGTTATCGGCCCGTTGGGTGCCGCGATTGCTTACGCACGATCAAAAAAGGATTCGGGTGCAAAACTCTAAAGAATGTCTGGACCGAATTGAAGTATGATTTGCGGCCCCACCCACCTAATTCGCCTGATCTAGCGCCATCAGACATCCACTTATTCCCTAAGCTCAAAACTTTTTTGGGCGGACAAAATTTGCCACAAATTATGAAGTCATAGTCGCTGTAGAGGAGTATTTTGCCGGCCTCGAAAGAAATCATTTTGAAGATGGAATAAGTGCGTAGAGGTTCACGGAGACTATGCCGAAAAATAAAATTAATGTTATCACGGAAAGTTAAATGTGTTCATATTAGGCTACTTACTTATCATCCCGCCCTCGTAGATGGGCATGAAATTAAAACATCCTCGATATACACCCGTGTTTTTTTACCTTTTCTTGGCAGAGAAAACATTTCTTGAGTATCAAAATCATTTTATTACCAAAAAAGGGTAGATTTACAAAAAACATTTATCCCATGGATGGGATACACTGCCAAGAGCCCTTAATAACACATAATTTTTCAAACTTTGATGTATCTGCAGAGATACATTGCCAAGAAAAGGGTTAAAAAGATTATTTATATACTAATTACAATACTACATTAAAGATCTCCCTCAAGGCTCCCCTTTGTACTTTTTATGGCGCACCAGAGCGCCGCGAGGTACTCTGGGAAACCCTGCTTTAAAAATTTAGCAGTTAAAAAATTGTTATAATTTCTTCAAATAAAAATATTTTGTACCCCTGAAATTTTTGTTTACATTTTTTATCACATTTCGGTAGCCTTACTATACATTACTCGGCTTAGGCATATCATCTTTTACGATAGTTTGTCTGGTTGTTTGTCCAAGATTCCTATGACACAAGTACTGACCAAAATAAGCGTTCTCTTCATGTGATTTTAATTTAATTTAAAATATTCTCAGAACAAGAAGACTTGCAGATGTCTCATCTTTATATAGGAAAAAGAAAGAGATAGAAAGAAAAAAGGGGGAGGGGGAACGAATTCTTTTACAACTCATTTATCGAATGATATTCGAACTTTAATAAAATTATGAATTTCAAGTATTATTTTTATTATTATTATAATAACTTCACTGGTACATGTGTAACGGACTTTTAAATTTGATTTTCACCAATTTAAAAAGGTCATATTAAATTGGCTTCAATTTTTGTGTACTTATTAAGAAGCAATAACGTTAAAATATTTGTTTATTTTTAATTTCACTTACAGGAGCGCTGCGGCAGGCAACACAACCAGATGTCTCTGCATTGAATTCCGTCTTCCCTTAAAACTGTCTTGAGTATTAAATTTATATTTTTTCTATCTAATATTTTACGTCGACCAAAATCGTTTTGTTTCTTAAACCAAAAAAAAAAAAACTATATTGTCTTTAGTATCATCATTCTAGTAATCAAAAACAATAATTTTTTCTACTCTCTACACTTGTCCAGGATAAGTTCTTTATAAATAAATCTATTTATATATGCGTATAACGTTTGGCCATGTAGAAGATATTGTAAACGGAATTTCAGGGATGGTAAAAAAAATATAGGAAAATTGGCGAATTTTGTCAATATAACAACATTAAAAAAAAAAGGATTGTATGGAATTGATGAATGGATTCAAGATTTGGATACGACGCAGGTATATGTCTCTCGCGTGTTTCTTAAATTTACACTAATATTTAAAAGCCTCTTTAAAAGGCAACAATTATTGAATGTGTAGACGATAAGATTTTCCCGAACTAGGTAATTTATCACCAGTAGGGATGTATGTGACAATTTGTGTTGTGGTATGCTTATTGGCCTCAAAACACGCCAATATTGTAGCCGTTTCCCCTATACTTAAGATTTATTAGGCTGTAAGTAACTTCAAGTTTCGAGCGATGTACGGTTTTCAACAAAAGTGGATAATGTTAAACATAAAATCTAATATTTTATTATAACCAATAAACCGTTTCACTTCTTCCACACGAAGTTTTTCAATGATTTTTTTTTTTAAATTTATGAGTACAAGTGTTTTAGTGTACTTTTAAAAGACCTATAAAGTTAACAAAAGAGTTGCAATGCGTTGTACGCATTGCAACTCTTTTGTTAACTTTGGACTTACATGAATACTATTATTTTGATCGTCCACTTTTGTCATCGACTGTACTTTGACTCCGTATTTAAATAAGCGCAGTTTCTTGAATGCTTTAATTGTGGTTAGGTTAATTGTGCCAAAGGCGAAGAAAATTTTAATATATAATTGTTTTATTTATCTATTTTTATGTATCGAAAATTTAACAAATTTTTTTATTTCTAAATATTGTGACATTGTTTTTATATTTAATTATATATTAAGTATAACCCGTGCCATATAGCCATAGGGTCATTGTATTTTCATTCATTTTGATCCATGAATGAGTAAACTGAAACATCATAGTGCGTTTTAATTGATATTAATATCTACGGCACTATAAAATGTGAACTACTTAAATAACTTCAACCAAAATACTGTTACCGGCCATCAGGGCATGCGAGTACTGTACAATATCAGAAATACTAAAATAATTTTAAATAATTTAATACGATAATCTTATAAACATTCTTAGACATTGTGTAACCAGTGGTTATTAATTAAACCTCGATATATGTAACCGTATTTAATAATTCAGGCTCATATGAAAATCTAAATGTTAGCATGTAAGTAAATATTAGTCAAAATGTTTGAAAAAAAAAACCAAAGGAAAGTATACTAAACATCTTTTTATAGTAAAATATGCGGCTGTTATTTATTTCTACATTTTTTGTCTATGGTTTTTTTTGTCTGTGGTCGAGTTATTCACTGTCAAATGTCAAAATCGTGTGAGAAATATTGGCGCGATTGATTCTTGATATTTTTAAAAATTAAATGGGTTGTCTATTGTATACGCCATTTTCATGGAAGACATAGATGTAAGCGTTTAAAACACTAAACAACATGTGAAAGGAAATACTTGTTTCCTACGTACGATCTCATTCAATTCTCTTCGTTATATAAATGTTCTACATGTGGTTATTTACGCATTTTAAACCATAGATTATAAAATATCATTGGTGTCTATTTAAGATTATCCGAATCGATGTTGTTCTATCCATAGATTAAGATGACTGCATCTTCATGATGTGTTTGAAAAAAAGCCTAATAAAGAACTTACGTATTACTCCTTCATTCAGTTCCTTGGTATAATCCTTTACCACACCTTAAAAACGATAAGATTTCCCATTAATGAAATGAAAAGTTTCGTTTTCAAATTGCATTGAACCTGTCCCCCAATATTAGTATTCATTTTCAAAAATGTATTACCTGGTAAAATAACTGCACAAGAATTTAAAAAAAAAATCATACAACGTTCTTCCACATTGGTAATATTCTGTGAATCAATTTTCCGAATTTTTATAATTAGAAATACAGAGAACATATTCTGCCATTATATGACATCGCTTTATCTAACAAGTTTCTCTATATTCATTGTAGGTATGTTTTTATTGAAATCAAAGCAAGTAGAAGTATCTAATAATTCTATGTCGGATGCAGTCAATATTATACAAATGACAGGGATTTATAACGACCAATCAAAATACAGCAAAGTTACGCATACAACTATTTAATAAGACTATACTTAAAAATAAATAAACAGTTCTTCTAAATATTGTGAATAAACTAAGGCAGTCTAATGTAAGACTCGTCACACTTTGTGTATTTTGCACGTAACATTAGAAACAACACATAAAGTACTCGTTAGGACATCGCGGCACTGAGATTTGAAGTTTAGGACAGTTCCAAATCTTTTCACATCGACAATTAGATCTAAACTTTCTTCTTCCAGCTTTTTGAACTAAATTTGCGGTTGTATAAACTTCTTTTCGACCTGTGCTAAAGTAGCTAGGCTTGCTCATTTCATAATTTGTTTTATCTTCGACTATATTTGCTATATTTCTAATATAATTTGGCGTGCTTTCGAAAATACTTTGCTTGTTTTCCAGAACATTCTGTTTGTTGTCGCTAGAATTTGATTTGATTTCGACAATATTACTTTTGTTAACTTCTAAATTTTTACCATCAATAGTATACGGTTTAACTTCTGAATCGGCTGTCGCGTCGGTATCACTTGATTTGTCTTTGGTAGAATTCATTGTTTGATCAATAGTTGTATTTCGAACAACTTCAGTATATTTCAATTTTTCTTCGACATTTTCGATTTGGTTTACATCATTAGTATGTTTCAGGTTATTCTTATTGTGACCTGGTAAATAGTTATTCGCGAAATATCCAAGTTTGGAATAAATTTCTGCTGTATTCTCTCTACTTTCATAATTATTAGTAGGTATGATAGATTCGGTTATCCTATCGTAACCGTCTGCCCCTTCTTCGTTGTAATCGGTTGTGTCTAGTTCGATGTTTTCGGTTGTTATACCGTAGTTGAAATCGTCAGTGGTGTAGTCTTGTCTGCCGCCGTTTAAGACGGGGGATTCCCCGCTAGGGTAGGGCGCTGGTAGGTCATACACTGCGGGGTAGTCGAATATAGTCGGCTTAACGTCGGCAATCGTCTCGATGTCGGCCTGTTGAGGCGCCGTCAATGATTGTCCGAAGCACATGAACAGGAAAAATGGTATTCTGAAAATGATATACAATTATATAAATAATTTAATATTATTAAATTAACTTAAAATTAACTTTATAATAGACAATTATTTTTTTTTTCATCTTCATTAATCAAAAGGACCTTAGAGTTCTCTAAAATAATTAGTGAGATTTTTGATTTCTATCATCCGGGATATTAAGCATTTCCATCTTTACTCAAAAGGTAAATTAAACAAGAAAATACTAGGTTCAATATTTTTATTCTAAATCAGGATTTATTTCCGACGAGATTTATTCTAGTTTTAATTTAATGTATCGATAATATTTGTATGAATAATTAATCGAAGTATTTTTTTTTCTAATGTATTTATTGTTAATAGCCATCATATATTATGCTAGCTGTTTTATGCTGGTTTCAAAACCTGATTATTTCAAACATCAGTCGTCGCACCGTATGAACAAGTAGTAAACAAAACCTCGGATATTCTGACAGTAATATCCCGCTCAGTATCGATGTCAATATGTATGTAAATTTTAAAATCAGTTATAAGTATGATTGTTGCTAGAAGATGCTTGCCTTTCACGTCGCAGGTCGTGGGTTCGATTTCCACCCAAGACAAACATTTGTGTGCATGAACACGTCTGTTTGTCTTGTGTCTGGATGTAAAAAGCACCGGAGGACGGGCAGGAAGCAGCGTCCTTTTATTACGGTGGAACATACTGCTATCGCCAACCCGCCTGCCAAGCGTGGCGATTATGGCACATCTCTCCTCAATGATGCGATCAATGTAGGAGGTTTAAGTCCAGTAGTGGATGATCACAAGCTGAGATGAATAGATGGATGATCATTATTGATAAAGTTGCAGGGTGTTCACATGCTGGTAAGGATATATTTCAAATACAGAACTGTAATGATATGAAACGCACATCAATGACAAAATAATCTTCTTGAAAAGTTATTGTATTGACTGTAACTTGGTTTTAGAAATAAATTTTACTCAGTCTCTGTCATAACCTCTAGGAATTCTATTAAGCTAAGTAAAAACTAAGAACAAGCTTAGTAGTATAATGCTGGATTTTTTTAACAAGGTAATAACTAACAAGTTCACTTTGAAATATGTTGCAGAAGATTTCTAATGAATTTAAATGCTAAATGGATTATGATAGTCCACAACCCTAGGCTAACTCGAATAAAAACTCGCAATCTTATTGAATCCGAAGTATTTCTCTCCTATTATGACATAGGTTTTACATTACTTATGTCAAGAGGTAAGATTGAAATGGCTTTTTTCCATTTATCGACCATTATTTTTTAAAAAATGTTCGCTAGATCCAACTCATGAAAACAAATTCCGATTGCTATGTGTATATTGCTTCGGATTATTATCAACCTGAATATACTTTTCCGGAATTTCCAATCGATTATTTTTTTTTATTCCTTTACAAGCTAATATCATTGGATACAATTATGCAAATTACAATTACTCAATTAAACATTTCCTACTAAATGATATACTTAGGATGTTATTATACAGAACGTAGGTTTTTGTACGCGAGGATATCATTGTCGAAAAATTATATATTGTAACCGGAATTTGTATATTACAGAGCGCACAGTCCGTGTAAATTTATATATGTCATCCACACAATTGTGAACTTAGTCAGTGTATAATCGGTCTAATTATATAAACTGTCAGAAAATTGTGAACTGAACGAATCATTTACAATTTAATGTATCATTTCTTTCCAGTTTATAAACTATCGAAGTCAAATTGTAGACTGATATTTTGCTTGTGTTTTTACGTTAATGTTTAAGTTGAAATTAAAGATAGGTTGAGTTTCGGACATTGATAGTTATACGTAAAAATAATATCTTAAAAGATGTATACCAAAGGAAAAATTGATTTGATGCGTTTGACATTATATATGAAATTGTCAATGTCAAATTCAGTTCATAATTTGCAGACATACTGTCGGTTTGTCAGCAAATTATGAACCTAGTCCGATTTTAAACTGATAAAACTCAGTCGGTCCGTGACATATATATGAATTTTGCTTTCTCTATTTTTCATGAAAATTTATGCTAAATCCTAGAAACCGACAAATTGGATGTGCAATCTGCATAACACAAGCCGATACGATTTTAGAATCCTAATCCAATCGAATACCTATATCGATCGATAATTTACTGGACACAAATGCAATAAATATAATATTAGCTCTCACTCGGGGCATCTTTTGGCAATCTTAAAGTAAGCGTTATTAACATACGCTTTTAAAAAAGTGTGTATTAGTTTACCCCCTTCTTAATTCGATCCGTGAGAACAGGGATTAGTTGCAATGTCACAGTGAAACAATATGAATAACAATGTCATGTTAAATAGTAAATTACACCTCTCTGCGCCTCGCCATAGACAATAACGCAAAACTCTTGACGTGTTCTTGTCGGCCATAGATCGTGGCGACTTTTGTAGTAACGCTTCTCATATGAAATAGAAATATAACTTACTTATTATGGTAACTGAATTTTTATGTAATTACGGATTTTTACGAATTAACAAGAACTACGCATAAATTGCCCGTGTTTTTACGGAAAAAAGTGGGAAGTAGAAAAATTTAAAGGGACGGAGCCAGCGACAACTTGAATCAGACGCAAAAATATCAATTTCATGCTCACATTCTGTGAGCTCGACCGAAAGGATTATGAAAGGAAAGGAATAGGAAAGGATAACATGTTGTTGGTACTGCATCATTAGCGATGAGGCAGTTAAGATTGAATTTCAAGTACGCGTCACATTTCCGCACATTTCGTTACAAGCGAGACGAAAGATACAAAGAAGAGATGGTGATGCAAATGTGTCTATGAAAATATATTAGACTTCGCGATAACAACAAACGCGGTACACATTCCTCGTAGGCCGCCAAAACACAAAAAGCGCGCGATTATCACTGCATCGGGACCAACAATATAATGGTACTAGTATCTACGCATTATGTAACTAAATAGTCACCGTTCGGATGTACTATTTCGTTAACTATTAAAGACAATGGTAAGCGAGGCCTTCGTCACTGACATTCGGAAATACGTCCAATGAAATATGACGTAAAGGAAGTTAAAGAAGGTTAAAATAAATGCGTTCGTATCCTAAAAGAGGAAGGGATTACGGCCCCGGACTCTCCTACATTAATATATTGAGTACGCAAGAAGGTAATTAGTATTGATAAAATATTTCAGTTTTAAATAATAACAATAATTGATTTATTTTCCAGGCAACATAGATCCACAGCACGATTGATGATACATTATACAAAAATTATATATAAAAAAGAAAATATCAAAACGATAAACGCACGTAATTTAAAATAACTGCGCAAATAAATACTTATAAATTCCAAACTATAGTATTCAACAGAAAACAACAAGAAATGTAAAAAAGGGATAGGTACAGTCGAGTTCCTTGGCGGTATTGCTCTTTAAAAGAGACAATTGTTTGAACGTTTCGTACGCCTTGATATATTGACGCAAAAACCAATAAGATGCCACTTTTAAATGTATTAAGACAAAAAAGGTCGATCAATGTTGTAAAAATACAGTATTCGCAAATAATGATTTCGTCTGAATGTCAGAGATAGTAAAACTTCAAACATAACAATAGTCAGGGGTACAGTGCAGGTATGCCACAGATTTTATTTTATTTTGTCAAAACATCGATAGCACCCTAATTGGTTATTTGTAAGGAGGCCGAGTTTAGCTTGTCGCAAGGAACAAGGCAATTTTTCTGTAAGTGGAATACCGCCAAGGAACTCGACTGTACACTCACGTAATGACCGTAGAAGTTTAATGAAGTCCGCTGCCATCGCTTTTCATTTATATTCTATAAAATAATTTAACCTGATGTAAATTTTTATAGTAAAGAGCTAGAAAGCTATTTACTATATAATAATTTATATTTCATTTATATTTATAACTTCTATATGCAAGCTCTAACGCATACAACCTGGATTGCGGGGTGATTATTTCTTTACTAATATCTTCTATTTTAAATTTAACCATCGATTGAATATCTTCTAGTATTTTGAATGAATTATTCTTAGAATACAAAATACTGAGGAACGGTAGACTATTGACGATTGGGTGGATTGAACTCTTTATCATTAAGCCATTTAATATTATCGAAACAGCAAAAAAATAAACGACCAAAGATATGAAAAATTACTAAAGGCAGGTTTTATGCTATACTAGTTTATTCGCCTAATAAATAATTTAAGCAGTCGTTCAACCGATTCGGTATGACCGTAATAAAATCAGGTTCAAGTTCTTTTGTATATCTATTGGATAGATTGAGATGGGGCAAAGGCACAACAAAAAAAGGTTACTTGGTTCCGTCAAGTCGAAGATACGATTATTTACTATTTTCATAGTTTGGGTTTCATGTCAACAGTCGAATATTCCGCACCCTACGCCAAAGTCAATTAGATGCAAATTATTACATTTTGTTCGTAACGAAAAAACGAAATGTCTTCTTATCTCTATCTTTTTTTCTGTGTTTACAAATCCCATTTATATTAATTGTTTAAAAACATCAAATATGACGGGAACATAGGGCAACAGATTGTTTAAAAAAAACGTCAGTAGTAAATAGCATGATCTCAAGGCACGCGATAAATCTGTGTTAACACGGTCCGAATGCGTCAAGTACGTTGCTGTTCAAAACGTAATGGTAATTAAAAACTTCATTGTGATGAAAACAATGCTGTTTAGAGGGAAACGCGAAATCAGGAATACGCCGGCTAAATTATCTGTTTTATTTATTACATTGTGCCTTCTTACGATAGTTTTTTTTTTTTACTGAAATGAAAATTATACTATAGTTGTCTATCTATGTTGCAAAAGTGAGTGGCAGTGTTGGTAGCGAAAAACCAAGAAAAACTTATATCGATTTGATTAGTGACGTCCTAAGGATAGGCGACGTAAGAAGTATCTGTCACCAACGAGCATGTTTGCGAAGATTTACATTGATTGATATAGATTCTTCTATGCTATGCTATCCTGGCACATATCTCTCGCTTCTGCGAGAGATATGTGCCAGGACAGCATTATATAGAAATCCGTAATATCTGCCTACTTCTTTGGGTTACGGGCGAGAGTGTAATGCTAAAAATATGTAAATTTAAATTATCCAATTTAGATTTGATTTTATATTTTATAAATCAAAATATTTGCATGAATAGATTAATTCTAATGAAAAATTAAATAATACAGACTGCGAAGTAACTCTCAAAATCTAAATACGATTGATAAAATTACTGATAAAAAAAGAGTATAATTTTTTAAAGCAGATTTTTTTAGTATAGTATAGTGCGGGATGATGACCTAGAAATTAATAGAGCTGATACCTATTTGGGATTGGTTACCTCGTGGTGCACACACAGTCGGACAGATATTTTTAGAAACAGTAGAAGTGTGCACACAATTATTCTTTATATTTTGTTATTTACACAACTATGCTTCTTATTTATATTTGAATTAGTATTTATATTTGAAGATTTAGGTCGTGAAAATAATGGGATTCCCAAAATTGAAATTTTTTCCTAATCAGTGCTGACCGTCTTTAGTGTCGTCGCTTATCGTAATACAGAAATAAACTTCAAAATAATTTATACCAATTGAGGTGTTTTTGATAAGCATGATTAAAACTATAAAACTTTATAACTTTTTATAATTTTAACAATTCATATATTGCGACGTGATCATTGATAAATTGTATTCTTTATTATAGGTACTTGGGTGTGACAATTAACTATTAATGAGGTATCTCCTATGTAAGTCATCAGATTCAAAATAGGCATTATTAAATAGATTTTTTTAAATAAGTATCATACACCTAGTGAGACGCTTTTCTTATTTATTTTACTCACTCAGTTATTTATTACATCCATAAAATAATCGTTCAATGCACGGAACACAATAATTATGAATAAAATCACAAAAAAATAAGCCACTTAATATTTTAAAGTTACGAACAAATAGAAATACAGAAACGATTGAATGTCACAAATTTTAAAACTAACCGTTATCCGGAAATATCGTAATTATAAAAAGGGACATCACTAACCGGTACATTGCGAAGCCGGTGTCTTCTTCGCGGGTTTGTTGTGATATGGCCTCGGGGTTGAAGGATCCACCTCTATATATAAACAGCCTAGACGATAAAATAAAACGACAATTGCGATGCAAAAATATAAAGAAAAAAAGATGGCGACGTTGTTTTTTTCTCGGTCAACGGTAAGCAACTGCGTTCGCGTATCGTGGCGGGAAGACATTGCCGTGCGCGGGAACTTGACAGCTCGTAATTACTAAGAAATCTTTTAATGTTTGTCGGTTTTTGTCGATAAATATTTAAATATTCTGACTAAAAATTTAAAATGATCATAATTATGTTAATTTCTTCTTATTTTAATATGAATTTGTATATTTGTTTATGAAAAAAAATATATTTTTAATTTGGAAGACTCCAAGTAGTAGATCAAGCCCATAGGAACCATTGTTCAAGTTAAAGGAACTAGGGTAATAGTAAACGCATATATTAAAAATAATTGCTGTCTGTATAATGCATCACGAATGGTTTTATGTTTGTGTAAATCACGACATGATTATCCATAAATATATAATTATACCACAAGATGGAGTGGATACAATTTCCATGTCAATGTGTATGTGAGAGAAATTCAATTTACAATCACGGAGATTTTCAGACGGTACTGCGAGAAAAGTTTTTGAATTCATGCCACTTGATTATGGGATTGGGTCACTAATTGGTGACTTTTAAGTGGCTTTACATTCGAGCGCCAGAATAGTTATTTTGAGGTGTGTTACCATATATGCATTTTTTAATATTATTTGCTTACATGCGAAAAAAAAACAATAATGGTCGTAATAAAATAGATTCGCAAATAAACTGTAGTTTTAAATGAAGCTAAAGTTTGTTTTGTAAGCATAACGGGATTTTTAGCGCCAATTTTTTTCTTCAAAATAATATTTTATAATCACATAACCCATAACATTAACACTCGATTGTATTTTTATTTATAATTTTAAATATCCGGCCTTAACATTTTTTTTAATCAATTGTAAACACAAACAGAAACCGATCATATAACTAGTCAAGACAATTATTCGTTTGTGAACTTGAATTATTTATTGTGTTGCCTCTGTGAGAATCTCCCGCCAAGGAAGTCATAGGCAATGACACCGAAGTTCCGCGGATAATTGTGTGAGTGTAGCGACAGTTCAGTGGCTGAACGAAGGCTTCCCAACTTAGGGCTTTTAGTCCCAAATTTAGGGCGGAAACATGCATATGGCGCTTCTTTACGGCTTAGAAAATTTATTTATGCCATTAAGGCATAAATAAATGACCCAAAACGCGACTCGTCTTCGTCCGATTGAAAATAGCGTAATATTCGCGTAAGTGATTAACGAAGAAGACTCAGGACTTTGTTTTTTTTTTTCATCGTCAGGAGTGCCTTTGCTTACCTCTGCTTGAATTTAGGGCTATTTCATCAGGGTTTACTTTATTTATTTATACTGGTAACACTGGCTGAACGTTCATCTGACTGAATGATTGCTTGAGTTTTTGATTTTTAGATGAAACTAATGAGATTCGACTTTTCAGACTTCTTTGTACCAAAAGTGGGCCAACGACGTCACATGGCGAGGAAAATGTAAAGTAAAAAAAGTAAAATCTCCTTATTCGCGGGGTATATGTTCCGTAAATATGCGGCGAATACAGAAACCGTGACTATGGGAATGGTAATTTATATTGGAATATAGGGGATACGTTCCTAGGTGACAAAATAAAAACCGATATAGATATATTATATTATATTAGATTTTTTATTCGCATAAAGAAATCTTTAGCTGCGAATATATGAATTGAGTCACATTTAGCGCATTTAATCGCATTTCGCGAATAGTAAAAACGCGAATGAAGGAAGCACGAATAAGGAGATTTTACTGTACGTACCACGGGAAACGGTTTTGATTTCGTGCCGCTTGACAGGAATTACGCGGGATTTTACGAAGTCACCAATTGGCGACTTTTACATGGTTTGATCTTGAGGTACGTAACATCATTGAATAAGACCATGATATGGTACAATTGATTTGGTCCGTGGGAATGAATGGACTATGTAAGCATAACTAAAGTATGAGTGTATTTTCTTACTTGTTGAACATTATAGCAATTATTTACTTAAGGCTATTATTATAATTAGCATTTATTACACCGCTAATCTCTACTCCTCTGCGGCATTTCCTGGTTATATCGCTAATTACATTATATTAATGAAAGTATATTGTGTATTACAAAAATGTTTGAAGTGTCCGTGTGTTTTTTGCTGTCATTTGCAATAAAGTTATATGAATAATATAAAAAATGGCTAATATAATTGCATTCAAATATTTAAGGGATAAAGGAATGAAACTGGACATGCGTCATTATAGTTATAATGACGCATGTCCAGTTTCAATAGTAGTAGTTTAATACTATTTAATAGTTATTAAATAGTATTCAAAATTATTTATCTGTTGCGTTGTCTGTGTTCTCGCCTGTAGTGTGCGTCTTAAATGTCATTGGCATTGGTCATAGGTTGCCATTAAATTATGTCAGCCCTTTTTTGGGTTAACTTGAAGTGTCAATTTTTAGATTCTAAAAATTCGTGTTCCATCCCACCATCAAAACTTACTTACTTCTCGCTACATCAAAAGTATTGCAGTTAAATTTAAGATGTACTTCCTTAAAAATATTTAAGAAGTAATAAAAACCTGCTAATTTCTTGTACCAATTAGTTTCTTTTCTTAAGTCAAATGATGTCTGTTTACACAATAAGGCTGGTTAGTCACGACCAAGGTATTTTTTAACACCAAAAGAGGTATTGATAAGTTAAAAAGTTTTCCTTTTTTAACGCGATATTCGAATTACAGAGAATAAAATTAATATAAAGAGCTCCGTAAAAGTTTTACCATACATTCTTTATTCTTTTCTGTATCTACTACAATGTGCTATTATTCTTTTAAAACTGTTCAATATCAGCAAAGTTGCATGCAAGGCATGTAGAGGTTTCACATCGTCCGCAATTATTACACATGAAAGTATCATATCGGAATAATTCAATGTGCGGATAAAAACACACAAAAACCGGTAAAAGCATTTAATTGAATATAGAAGTGTTCACTTCCCATGAAACAACGTACATTGAGAGCATAATCTAGTTTATGGTTAGCATTTTCCCACCATAAATGTTGAAAAAAATATGTGTCAATTGTCAATTAGAATTGGTGTGAGCTAGTATAGCCCTCACACAGCTCCCCATAGCTCCCTCAAGCCATTTCTAATTTCTCTGCCGATAGACAGTATGATTTTTCTAGTAACGCATAATTCCGAAAGCGTCGATAGCGTAATGGTTAAAGGTATAGACTACTGATCATGAGTTCGAGGGTTCGAACCCTTAGTTTGTCTTGAACCATATCATAACACAAGCTTAAGCTTAGTTGAAGTGATTAAAAGAAGTATTAGTAAAACATTTCGATTACCTACTAGTAATGTTTATATACTTTAAATATTTTAGAAATTAACTTTTTTTTAATATCGGACCCAGCATACGTCATTTTGCCTGTTAATAGTAAAAAAAATATTTAAAAATCTCCTGGAACTCGATAGTGGCGCCACCTAAGTCCATTTGCGAATCTTAACTATTCCAAGAAGCACTCAACAAACGACACCTTTTGTCTTTTTCTTTTTGCAACATATACATTTGTCTCATCGCGTATTCTGTGTTTATCTTCATATGTCCGAACCGACGAGCATAATTTTTCTGCATTTTAAACTAAACAAAAAACTTCTCATCCGTACTTTTCCTTTACTTTGATCCACAAAAAGACTATGCCTTTAATGTAAGAAAAAAAACTACGACTCTATTTTAACTCTTAAATACAAATGGTTAAAAAGCGTCAAAAGTTTTATTTACAACTATCTTAGGTATTATCTGTTGAATTCCATAGAATATGTTGCCACTACGTTGTTCGATGGACATATTTTTTTACATAAACATATAGATATAAAGACAACCGGATCGTCAAGGACGGCAGCTGGTTTTGCGTCCAAGTATAGGCCGTAAATCTGCGGTCATACTTTGGGAAGCGACGCACCCTTTGAAATTCGCAAAGTCTTTGTCCAGTGCTATTATGCGTTCCGACACGAAATATAACTTGACTAAGAGAAGATAGAACTAATTATTTTTTTACAAAAAAAAGAAACATTTTTTGATTACCACAAGTAACAAAACAAAATCATAACAGAAATCTGGCTAAAGAACACAAGCTTAGTTAAGAGCATATAATTCCTGAGTTGGTTTTCTCTTGTTTCACTACACATCTTAATCTTTTGTTTGGAACGAATAGTACACAAAGTATTGGTACGCAAAAAAAATTATGTTCGATTATTTTTATAATACTAACAATTGAAATTATACTAATTTATTTAATTAATATTTTAATTCTCGGCGTTTCGATGGGTGTTGTCTAATCGGGGATCCCGTGATTTATAAAATTAAATCCCAAACCAAGCATACAAATCCAAAATTTCTAGATACTGTGAGATGATAAGAAAAGATATTTCTGCATGGAACCATGCAGAAATATCTCTTTTTCTTATCATTATTATTCTCTTATTATCTTTTAATTATTCCTAACGGAACAAAAATAATAATTAAAAAAGGAGGGTACTTCGACAGCAACTTTGACATCGGGACATCAAACAGCTCAGTCTCCCCCGGGAGTGCTGAAAAGCGTTTTAAACGTCGGGCAATTAAAATATTATTTGGACGGGATAACCGAAAAATTAGTTTAATTTCAATCTTAATTGAATTATTGAATGTTAAATCAACTATATAAAATGATTATTCAATATTAAATTTAATTTATTACATTATAATGTAAATGGTTAAAGATATATTAAAATAATATAAATATTTATTTTTACAAGTCACGATGTTTAAAATCTGTGATAAAATAATTTCATAGCCACGAAATTATTTTGATTTAATTTTTTCAGTTGTCCATATGCGTCTATACATAATAGAAATCTTTCGACACTGCACACCGATACAGAAGGAAAAGAAATATGGCATTGGTCAAGCGCACATAAATTCTTGTGTCGATGCACTCTGTCAATATACGATATCGTGGCTCGGAAATGTAATTAACGGATACTTTTTTATTTCACAAAAAAAAAGAAATTAAAATCACAACTCTAGATCAAAATTATAGATTCCAAGGTTATGCTTTGAAATGATGATATAAATTTTCCATTTTTAAAAGAAACCGAAGATTTAATTTTGTATAAAAAATATTTAAGAAGAATTTATCGTAGTGAGAAGTTTGAGTATTCACGCCAACTAAAGGATTTATGGTGGATATATCTCGTACCTATTGTAATGAAATAGTCGTAAGAGGTGAGTTATAATTTGAATTATAAGACTTTATAGATGTCATAACTTTAGTCAAGGGTTGTTAGGAATACTAAAATTGAATTATTAGTTACTATAATGTCACAAACATTCCCTTGTCCATTTTCCCACTTTTAAGTGGGGTCGGCACAACACGTTTCCTTCTTCCACGACCTTTTCTATCAGTCGTTATCGCCGTAGTAACTCCTTTCTTGCCCATATCATTTGCCATGCAGTCCGTCCATCTTTTCTTAGGCCATTAGTTACTATAATGTCAATTGTAGAATTTTTCTCTCGAATAAAACTACAAAATTTTTGACATTGTATAGTGATCAGTCGCTTTTAACTCACTCGTTTATGTAATTTGATCAAAGATTTTTGGCAAGTCCTATTTCGCTAAATTTGAATTGCTAGCATTTTATCAAATACAAATATGAAATGAAATGAATGAAATAATTATTGGAGACAATAAATAGGTGCTTATAATTAAACACGATAAAAATTACGTAAAATTAGAATCATTAAATTGTAATCATTTTTCTAGTGTAAATCAGATGATTTAATTTCATTCTCTAACTTCATTCTTCATTTTGTTGACAACTCTGTCTTTTGTTGCCCTTCGCTAGGCAGCTGGCAATATCATCAAGCAAACTGCCATACGATGAGCCGCAACTGACACGAGTTTTATTTCTTCTTTTCTCTTCTTCTCCGATCCTATTTCTTTCTTCTTTGACAAGACCATAGACTAAAATGACACTCTAAGAATACCGTTACAGAGAGCATATAAAATATTTAACAAATAAAATAATTATAATTAAATAAAATTAATTAAAGTAATTATAACCAAATACAGATAATTAATTACCTATACATTTTTTTAGAACATATGGACAAAAAAATTCGTAATACATACCCATTACCCGGGTGGAATGTAAATTTGTACACACCTATGCAACAAAATCACAAGAACACAATTGACCGTCGAATCGGTAGCGGTACCATTATAAATCCCTCTTATCTACGAGGAAAGCCGCGAGTTATTACATAGCTCTAATTAACCGACCAATGCGTTATACGCCATATTGTACTACGTCGCCATTTTGTTTCGTTTTGTGTTAAGTAATTAGTGATGTACAAGTTAATTTAAAATTATATTTAATAGGCTTAAATACAAACATAGGTAATTCATCAATTGTAACCATCCGATAAACAACATAAGGGACAACTTAATGAAAGTTTTCGGAAAATCTAATTTTAATTACCTACCGGTATTCAGTTACAGGCAAGCTTTAACCAAAAACGTTCATTAAATTTTTTTAATGCTTAAATTATTTTTAACATTGATAGAGCCCGCAACAATACCGTTGCAAAGATAGGCGTGAGGTAGAACTATTTTACGTTTCGTCTGATAGTTGTTGGAGGGATAATTTTAGTACGCTTCTCTTTCCCATCGTTTTGTAACAAGGTAAGAATGGGAAGGGGAAGAGGATTTGATGGGGAAGGAGATGGAAGAAAAGGAAATATAATTATTAACCGACTTCAAAAAAGGAGGAGGATCTCTCAATTCGCTTGTTTTTTACGTGTGTTACCTCAGAACTTTAGCATGTTTGAGCCGATTTTAATTTTATTTTTTGTAGAAGGGAACATTCGCACGTGGATCTGATTTATTTTAAAAGGCGTTGAACCCATACAAGATTTAAGACAAGCTCTGTTTGGGTATAATGCATTTGCAATGAGATGTGAAGCAGCTATAAATGATTTATACATAAATTTGTATACATTTCAAGTCGGTTTTGTTTTTGTTACAAAAATTAAAAAAAAATCATCTTTATTCCATCTTCTGTCCACTACAAGTAAGCAACGCATTTGCAACTTATTAGCTTGCTTCATATGCCTATGCTGCTCACTTAATATCAGGTGAACCACTTGCTTGTATGCCAACTTCTTCTATAATAAAAAAAATAGGTCGCAATGCTTAGCAGCGGTGAGGCATATACACACGACACAAAGAAGTCAGTTAGCTTCAGCTTCAGATGGTAGAAAATTAGCTGTACATTTGCCGTTAGTAGTCAATTTTAGAATGGAAGCCAAGTGTACATAAAGATATGGAAGGGATTCTTGCACTCTAGATTTAAATGGATGAATGAAACTGTAACGACTGCTGTGAGTGATTAAATGGAAATGGCGTATGTGTGTAAAGGTGGACATTTGTTAAATTTCTATTTACAATAAATAATAACATTTTGTTTTTTTTTTAACTCGTTTTACAATTTAATTCGTAACAATTAGAATTTAAAAAGGGCCTGTGCCCCCATTAAAAATTATTAGTTACAACACTATAAAATATTTTTGTTATCTAGTGACGCAGGAAACCGAGCCGGATGAGGTTGGTCTCCCGCAGGCGATAGCGCGCGCCGAATAACGCGCTAATAACCAACTAATAGGCAATTACTGCCAACTGCAACTCCTGATAAATGACCTCATAAATACGAAGGAATCAATTATTTTTACACACCTGGTACTTACGATGACAATAACATCTCAATTGTAATCGTCCGCTCGCACTGTCAATCATTAATAATCTTTTACATTTTAACAGACTTCAAATGTACAGTCAAGTTCCTTGGCGGTATTCCACTTTAAAAAGAGATAATTGTTTGAACGTTTCGTACGCCTCGAATCGTTGACGGAGAAACAATAACCAATAGGATGTTACTTTTAAATGTGTTAGGACGAAAAAAGGTCAGTCAATGTTGTAACAAAAGAGTATCCGCAAATAATGATTTCGTCTGAATTGCAGAGATTGTAAACTTCCCGAGCGGAAAACAAAGACAACGGTGATAACAATAGTCAGGGCACAGTGCAGGTTTTACTTTATTTTGTCAAAACATCGATAGCGCCCTAATTGGTTATTTGTAAGAAGGAGGCGGAGTTTAGCTTGTCGCAAGGAACAAGGTAATTTTTCTGTAAGTGGAATATCGCGAGGGAACTCGACTATACCTATATAATTTTATTTATAAGTTATTAAGTCATTATGAAATTTAACGTACATCTATTGTTCAAATACATTAAGGACTCGTCTTGTCCTGTCTGTGTCCTTTCCAGCAAAAAAAAAAAAACATTAAATCGGTTCATAAATACCAAAATTCTGAGGTAATAAAAATAAAAAAAAAAGCTAATTGAGAACCTGCTTCTTTTTAAGAACATTTTGCGATCTCAGTTTTCTGTCAATGTATCGAACGGTTTATTCTTCATAAAAGTTGTCGGACATCGAATTTTAAAATTACACAAAATTAATAATACTACTATTTTCAATGTCATTAATTGTATTCAATATAAGGATATAATTATGATATACTAGATGTATTAGAAAAAAGTAATTTTTCCGCTTATTACATCGAACGGGAAAACCACAGATAATATTTTCATGGTAGAACTAAAACTAATTATCAAGGAATAACCAAAAAATATTTATATTTCAAGTGTATGTTCCTTGATATTATTATAAATATGTTACTAAATTTTTAATTACCTACTTTAAGTCGCTTATTTAGTATGGGTGTTGATGAAAATAAAAGTTATAATTCTCCTTTCGTTTAGAACAGAAGAGCTTATTGATACCGTTATTATAAATTTCTTTATTTAATACGGTTACATTTTTTATTATACTATTATGTTGAATGACGATGACCTTGCCACTAAATACTGGGAACCCTTCCGGCTCATAAAATAAAAATGCTTTTGGAAAAGCCAATGCGCCCCATATATAAACACTACGATTGGGCTAAAAGATTAGTATGACAGCCACAGTACAACATAAAATTGGTAGTGCATATGTTTGTAGCGATTCATTTGTTGGTTTATGTATAGCGGTGGTTCGCTTTTTGTTGTTTAGCAAATCTACGAAAATTTTTGGGTTGACGGAATAGGTTACCAGGATATCCTAGCTAGGCACAAAACAATTGAGCGACGGTTATTGACCTAATCACAATATGTACCACATTATATATATATATATATATATA
>DWLR01000106.1:0-37548 GCA_018246295.1 Papilio alexanor hazarajatica | reverse complement strand
TGAGAAGGGGCATTGGTTTTGTTCCGTTTAAAAATAATTCATAATTCAGAATAAAATTTGATTGTGTCGTCAAACTACAGGATAAGAAGTGTCAGTGAGAAGGGGCATTGGTTTTGTTCCGTTTAAAAATAATTCATAATTCAGAATAAAATTTGATTGTGTCGTCAAACTACAGGATAAGAAGTGTCAGTAAGAAAGGGCATTGTTTTTTTTCCGTTTGAAAATAATTCATAATTCAAAATAAAATTTGATTGTGTCATTAAACTTACACTAAAGTGTTCTGTATTAGAATAACCTAATATAAGCTATGTAAATTGCAAGGAATAACGGACCACTAGGTACATGACTGATGTATTGTAACAGGATAGTGTAATCTCGATTAGTGATCTCTATCAGACAGTGTTTTATTTTAAGGTTCTTGTCTCATGCAGAATTACGTCAAATAATGTGCACCTCCAGTATTTAACATGTTAAGACTAAAAAATTGATTTTGAGACTGCAATCTTGTTGATATTTAAATTTGGTCAACAAATTATAGATAGTATTCAATACGATTTTGTTAATTTAAATGTAACAACAGGGTAGGGCTCCACCAAACTTTATCGAATGCAGCTTTATGTCATTATTTTTTGTTGTTACTGAACATATTCAATAATGGCTTTGAAATAATGATAAGAAATTTATATATTAAAAAATTTGCCACATCGATTCTTTTAGCTTACGTTTTGTGCTTAAAGGTTGTGAACTTTTATTGTAATAGAAGAGTCCTCCTTGTTGGCTGCCCACCTCCGTTCATTTTCTTAGTATACGATTTTGAAATGTTTACTTGGTACTATATAAGGATCTATCTTTTTATAAATTAGATGATTTCAAATAATACAGTGTAAACACTTTTTAGCGTCATTTGTCTTACAACCTATAAATGAGCACAATTTACGCTTGCGCTTGCACTCTCAGGGCTCTAAAAATTATTGTGAATTTGATTCTTTTTCTTTACTCAATATAACGATATCTGTATACCAATGAAAAATGCTGTGTCCCTTAAGTTTTGTTATGGAGCGTTTACACTGTATGTTTTCTCAATTATACTAAGATTTTTAATTCTCGTACTTAATATTTGAATGTTAAATAAAGAGAACATTACTGTAATTAATAGTTATAGTATAGTTTTCCTTGCCAATTTTTTGTAGTTTTATTTAAATTCTTTTTGTGACAGAATATGAAACAAAAATAGCATTAACTTTGCGTTATTTAGTGATTACACCATTAGTTCTGGTCTCATTCATGATTCACTGGATCAAAATTAAATAAAAGCGTCACTGCATAAAAATGTTTGCACGACTCCAATCTCGCAAAAGTACGAGACAATTTCTGCAATGGAATTCTTTTATTAAATACGTAGTTAAAGTCTATTTAAACGGTTTAACTTGATTTATCTACTTCCTACAAGCCAACTTTCAGAAAGAGTCCCCTCACTGTGATAATAAATTATCTGCGGAGTGTTAAGGGGCTTAAAAGCAGTGTGACCAGAGATTCAAATAAATCAGTTTTGGAGTGGACGTTAGGAACATTTTCCTACAAATTATTACTTTTTTTCTTTAAAATATTATAAAAATCAACATTAGCGTTGATAACAATTGCATTTAGTGGTATAAAACAAAAAAATATCAGTCTGCTTCGTGCAGTTTGCAAATTCCTCCTGACGACAAATAGCGCTATAGTTGTGAAATATTTGTTTTCAAATAAATTGTTGGAAACTACACATTAAAAAAGGTCAAACTATTTTACAATTAAGACACGACCTTTATTTGTTTAGTCAGATGAGGTTCAAAATATTTCATGAGGAGGAGGGATCTAAGTAAAACATTTTTTATAAGAAAGTAAAATAAACATTGACATTGGTAACAAAGACATCTAGTTGAATGTGTCAAAATTAGTACCAATCGAAAATTTCGTCAGTGTTTTTTGTGCAAGAACTCCTCCTGAAAGCAGATGACGAAGGGTCAAATGTGTACAGTCGGAGGGCAAAAACCACCAATTAAAACACCAAAACGAATCTATAATTAAGACATGACCTAGGTCATCAAGCTATATTACCCTCGAAAACTTCTTTACTGAGAAGGAAAAGAAGCTTTGTAAAATATAAATATAAAAAGCAGAAGCAATATTAACATTGGTAACAATGAAATCTAGTGGTATGTATCAAACAAAATTAGTTCCAAGCGAGAGTTACTCCTTAGCGTGCTTTTAACAGAAAATTCCTTCTGACGACAGATGGCGGTATAAATGTGCCTTTGTTTACCATCGCAACTAGAGAGAGGAACGTTCAAACTTTCATACAATAGATTTTGAAGCACATAAAAAATGGTGGCCTTCGTTTTCTAGGAATATTAAATTTCCAATATACCGTTCGAAATTGTTTACAGTTTGAAATAGGAATGTCGTAGGAGTACATTCGATCGGGCCTATTGTTTTTTTTTAAATTAAATAGTAGTTGCAAGAGCACATTCATTATATTTCTATTTCAAATTATGGTAATATATACTAAAGTAGATACGTTTATAGAAGGATAGATATAAAAAAACAGAAAAGTAAGAAATAGAGCAAAGGAATTTTTGCTAGCGTAAATTAAATTAATATTATTTTTTATAAATAACATTTAATTTCAATAATGAAGTTAGACGCCAATGTTATTATTTAATAAAAGAATAATGTACAAGATTTTTTATTAATAGTGTTTTTGGTTATTCGTTTATATTGATGTTTGAAATTTCGTTGATGATGTGAAAGTTTAATACTCATCAAATTGCTCAATGAACAAATTAGCTAAGCTCCATGTTTAATTCATAACCAGTAGGTATTCTATTTTATCTTGCAAAGATTACGTCGAGGACAATAAGGAACATATGATATGGTTCGAAATAAAACAACATGTCGGTGTATTTTTAAGTTTTTATAACAATTATTAGTCACAATAAAACTTTACAAGTTCCTTTTGTACAAGTAGCGGAGTTACCTCCGAGTATTGAAACTCAAATGATTTTCAGATAATCGTGGCATTAACGTGGATTAAGTGCTTTAGAAGGATTTAGGGTGTCGTTTGCTAGCGAGAGGGGACATTCTGTTCCCCAACAATCTGTCCATCCGTGCATCCAGTGTCGCCATATCTCCAACTCTATATACAAATAAGCGAACACGCAAAATCGTGTCTTCTACATCAGTGGAACAACCAATCGAATATCTATTCTACAATAGCTTATATTAACTCTTGAGCATACAATAAAATGTGTCCAACTAATATTTCATTAATAAATTATTCAAAATGTGTAACATATATTAATTCACATATAACACTTTTTTCGATGACGATCTGTGAACTTTCTCTAAACCAATAACAAAGTATTTTTTATTTAATTTTTTATTTCTGTAGTTACACACATAGTATATAGCATAAAATTTTCAATATCTTAACTAGTACATAGTGGAACCATACACTACAAATACTGTTTGTTATACTATACTTTAGAATGTTGTATAATATGTCTCGTTAACTTATTGACTAACTAATATTTTATAGAGGCGTTGATTCCACAGCATTCTGTTATATTATTACAGTCTTTATCTATACGGAGTTTTAATAGGATATTTTTTTATATTATAGAATTATGCAAGTATAAGACATTTAACATTCATTTTTAAGGTTTAATATTATTTTATACTGAGTTAGATTAAGTGAAACGGTATTTATGATTAAAGATTTTCTAATTTATTTTAACTTGAATATGTATGTACCTACGACTATAATACGACTTATTGTTTTATGTCAAATGGACTTTTGTAGTTTTTATTTTTTTTTAAAGAATGCAAAGTAACGAAAGTTGATGAATTAGCATTAATGTGTAATTGAAATGTATAAGTTTTTAAAATTTTTATTATAAAAATGAAGAAAAAATAAATCAAATGTCGTCAATTTTATAACATCAACGAGATTAAAGTATGACCAAATGTGAAAAATTTTAAAAATATATAATAAATACCAAAATGTTGAAGCAAAGAAAGAATATGTGCTATAGATCGGTCATAGACTCATTGAATTTGATATAACAAAGATCGTTTTCTAAATTTCGAAGAACGATATTGCAGAAAGATTTCTTTGGAGGAAGAAATATTTTTATTTTATTGTATTGTTTTGTTGTTAGTCATTTAATTGACACGAAAATGACGTCGTAAGTAAATTGCGTTGTCATTAAAATGCGTAATGGAAATCTATAAAAAGTTATTTATAAAACTTTGCTTACATTATAATAACAATGAATTACTCTCAACTCGCGGCAGTCGCAGTACAACAGTAGGGTTGTCACCACTCCTAATCTCTATATAGCAATAAGGGAGCAGTTATGAATAAAGTAACATCTGACGGTGGGAGTCGTTATCGAGCTATTGGCCTACACAATATATCAAGTTGTGCCAGAGAAGCGTTTAAGAAAATAATTCCTTGTTTTTAGGTAATCTATTAGTTTAGTAACATTAACTGGCAGTAAGTAAATAAGGTTAAAGTTCACAGTGATCAGTCAACGCCACGAGTCTGCAGCCACACACACATTAGGCCGTGCTTGCTCCACAAACGACACTTTAAGGAGACCCATATCTTAATATTGAATTGAGCATTTATCAAATGCACGGACGAACAGATCTTGTACAACCCTGTAGTGTCTACTGAACCCTAACTAATAAACAATGAAACGTTTGTTTTCTAGGGGCATATAAGATTAAAAGCTTTACATTATTAAAAGTCTTTACAAATTGTATAACTTATCATAATTTAAACCTTTCCATCAAATAAAAAGTTAATATGTCTGTTTATTATCTCTTAATGCTACAAATTAATATGTTATAAACTATTTTCAAATGTAACTTGAACAAAATTTGTTTTATAGATGTTATAATAATGTAAAATTTTCTAATGTTTTTTAATGTATACATATATGTACATATACATATGTGTTTACATTCAATTCCCGCAACTGCAATTAAACGGTAGCTGTCCAATAATCATATAATTTATTTTTAATAATAACATATTATAATTATATTTATTTCGGTCATTTTAGATATGACATTAATTTATTACATAATAGATATATAACAATAGTCATCAGAGTAGATAGAGTAGATCAGTAAAAGGAGAACAAAACGTTCTTAAAATAACATAGGTACTTATGTATAAAAAAAACATTATAAGTCACAGCATATATATACTCTTTACGCTTGCCAGTGACAGTAGATGAGCCATCGTGTTGTGTGTGGTAAGCACGTAAGCACGATGGATATAGTCGTCGTATCCATTTTATATTATCCCCCTACGTATTGGCATACGACCCGTGCGTCGTGACGTCACACCTCGAGTATGCATCCCGTACCGCTTCCCCGCGGTCATTGCACTCTAGAATTTATTCGATAAAAATCTACTATTATTTTTATATAATGAATCATCCTCATCACTCTTGAATACTTACCAGTTAACTTTTATAAATATCTAAAGCTAGAATCATTTAACTGCCCGTTCACGAACGGTTTACGGGGTCGTTATAGGTGTTGGATTCCCCTCGAGCTCCATTTCTATCAATTTTGTTCAGATAATTCTTAATCTTTTTTTTTCAATAAAATTTCACGTAGACCTAATTAAAACGGGTACAAGAAACCAATGGCACTTTACACGGTACCTAGGCATTTCATAAATTATGTCATAAAATGACAGACTAAAGAACCTATATATGTAATATTACGCCGTGACTTAAAGTTTCGTTATTATACCTAATCACATCGATTTAGAACATTTGTTGTGTGGTAGTGATAGAGCGGCCCGCGGGTTGTCGCTTGAGTCCATGAAACAAGAAGTTGGCGGCGGCCTTGAGGGGTGCGACCAGCGGCGCCGGCGCACGCGCAGCGATCTCCCATTGTCAGACGTTGCCGGGCGCAGGGAAGCGCGGCGGCGGGAGCGGGGGCGGCGCGCGCCCACCCTCCCCGGCCCCCGACGATTGCTCTGACACTACCCACACACAAAAACACACGCTGCACATTACAAACAATAATATTTATGTTTTTCCACTACAGCTACAGTCACTCAATTGTCATTGTGACCTAAGGAGTAATGGCATATAGTAATTTTTAGGTACTAATTATTGTTTTCACACCTAGTTATATCTATAGCTACGTTACCATTACTATTATTGTCGCCCATGTCCTTTAACGTCTTAGAACTGTTCGGTATTTGTTTTTATTTACATTCTTAGATGTGCAACTATTTACGAACCTTTCTAGTTTAAAAACGATAGATTTTCTAAATAAGGTTAATTCATGCCTTAGTTATCAATATCTACTTGTTACTACCTTTATGTAATACGTAAATAATGGCTTTGTTGTGTTCAAACATCAGGCCAGCGATCAACAAAAGTCAAAAGGCATCCTCTAAATACCAAAGTGTTCAAAAATCTAGACGAGGTTGGTAAAATAACTACTTAATTAAAATAATGCTCTCATATCAATTTTAATTTGAATATGTCCTACTAAAATATTTTAGATCTGAAGGTAAATCTAAAACTAAAATGTCTCAAAAATCCAGAATACAATATTCTGCCGGAACATACTCGTAACTTAAGTTCAAAGTATCTGCAAACGCTGCAAAATTAAAGCTGTCGCAGCTAACAAAACAACTTTTAATTTTCTAAATCGACTTCGCTTGCAAATAGACCACAGCTCGCTTCCGTAGACCGGGTAGTTAGCTCCGGACAAACATAATCACGACAAATGAATCCTATTATCTTTCCATGTGTACTTTTGAATACATTATTCGGCGTACTTTATGAAATAACATTGCAATAAATAGCATTACATAGTATTCGACGTGATTTAATATAGCTAACAAATATTATGATTTTATTAATATCGATATTCATTGTCACAAATAATAATGTCAAAATAACTAAATAAACGTATTGACGAGTTTGAAATTCGACTATTGTTTTAGAAAAGCTCTTCTCTAAATAAAAAGAAGCAAGATACTTTTACTATGTTAATGTTTGACTTCGGAGAAAGGCTTAAATAGAGTACGCTCTTTTTATACAACAAATAATATATCTATTTTATACTACATAAATTAGTTAATTATTATTATAAATTACTTTATTAAATAAAGTGTTAACGAAATGCATACGGTCAGTGAATATTTGTTACAGAAAGCAAAAGCACCGGAAGAATAAAATGGACAAAAAATAGGTACATGTAATGAAACACGATGTAGTGCGGGGTCTGGTATAAGGAGGATAGGAGTTACAAGAGAATATGCTCTCATGATAATCATTGATTTGGGGTTATACGTAATCAAACTACAAATATAGTCCTACTTATTTGTTTATAATCAAGTAACATACATTTTTTTTGCGTTTTTATCGCCTTGATAATAAAATAGAATTTTATTTTTCATTTTATTCGATACGATTTGATTTATAAAGAAATTTTATCAATTGTCGATACAGTTTGCTAGTAGGAAACATTTTCAGAAGTTACTATTTAATTTCACTTTTGCTGTTTTAATTATTTTGGACTCATGTTACTTTACTATTTGAATATAACAACAATACTCCGCGGCATTAGATAAGTAGTTTTAAATTAATGATATAATAATTATCATGATTGTAGGATCAATTTCAATAAAGTGCGGGTAGTAGGAAGAATATTACTTTTTTGTGACTGATTTGTTGTACCTACTGTTTGTTTTGTTAAGGTATAGCACCGATAACAGTTAGTCCAAACCTTTTAAAGTTACCGGCCCATACCTAAGTTACCGTCCTCGGTAACTTAGGTATGGGCCGTTTAAGTTACGGGATCAGGAGGATATTACCATATCAATCGGAGATACGTGAACTTTGATGGTGGAATGAATTAAGGGTAATGTATGGGTAATGTATGTAAGGGTAAATATGTATCAGTAATAGATAGGCGAACGTGTAAAGGACTTAGGTTGTAGTAAGCTGTGGAGTATGATGAGGTGTGGGGTAGTGTGGGGTGGTGTGGCGTGGTGTGGTGTCACTCACGTGAGTCGTGTTTCTCATCGAGGGGCGCGGGCGGCGGTGGTGGCGGCAACTGCTGCTCGAGCGCGTTCACGCAATTCATCATGCTCCCATAAAGGCGGCTGTCCCGAAAACTGTCCCTGGACATACCACCATCATCGTCACCGACCACACCTTGATGTCGGCTCGCTTCCTTTACTTACAGCGAAAGCCCGCCGCACTCGCATTTCATTTTATTTCCCATTTCACTATTGATGGTATGATATATTGCAGACGAAATAGTTTTTGTTTTATTTATGCATTCTATTTGAAACGGTGTAAATGTAATTTGCATTGAAGTTTTTACGAATAACAATCGGTCGTTTGATTAACATTTGCAAAAATATTAAATTTTAAAATATTTTATGATGGTTGACTTCGAAGAACTACTTAATGCATCTCCGCCCTATATCTTGTCACTGTAATGAGTACTGTACAGCTTACAAGTATTTTAGTAAGAGACGATGACTGACGATAAGACACGAACAATTCGGTGGTGCTTCGCGTGCCCAAGACGTTTGCCGACGTCTCGCCGGCGCCGGTGGATCAGTGCCATGGGGTATGCGGTGTACATGGCGATGGTCGTGTTCGGCAGATGTAGGAATCACGAGTGGAAATGATAAAGACAGAAATAAAACAAATTATTAAAAACTTAAAAACTTTCTCACCTGCCGTTAGAATTACGGAATAGTGCCAAAATCTCTTCGAAGGTCTTGTTTTTTGTTTCAGGAACTTTTTTATACGTAAATATCCAAAAAATTGCAAGGAATACACTAAAAGGCAGGAATGTATAATTTTCCAGAAGAGCCTGTAAAAATATCACAATATTTACAAAGTATTTCAACAAAACTTATTAATTTTTAACAACTTTAATTCAGTAAGGTTAGTAGATTGTAATGGCACCTTCATGCTTGGAAAACCGATTCCGACGACAAAGTTGGCCAGCCAATTGACTAATACAGCTATAGCCATCGCGCTGGGGCGTGGGCCCTGGGAGAATAGCTCGGCGGTGATGAGCCAGGGTATGGAACCGGGACCCACGGCGAAGAACACCACGAAGCTCAGCGTCGACACCACCGACAGGTAGCTCATCCAGTCTATCATCTCCTGCACATATCCGAAGAACTCCTATCAGGAAGTAGTAATGATGCTCTTTCCCATCACCGACCGGATAAGAAATAAAGTACAAACATAAATGCACATCACGACTCTATCGCTTTTGTGTTAATTTGTCTGTCCGGAGTGACTATCCTTTGCCTGGACGTTGTACAGCAGTTGGTACTGACTTTATTTGTATACAAGGTGTCTGAAATTCATGTGTACAAAGAAGTACCAAGTTCCTTGGCAGAAAACATTGTGATTTAACTTATATGTACAAAATTCTCTAGTTTGACGCTCACGGTGATGAAAATTTTTACATTATTTAAATTTTAAATCAAGAAGTCTTTGATATATTTTATTCATTTACGTTTGCTCTAGGAATCTAAATATAGTTGTTCTGGAAGAAATCCTAATTTACAAAACAACAAGGTTTACAATGAATGCCTTTTTAAAACAAAAAATGAATAAAATCATTAAAAACTCCTCGACGTGTTTAAAAAAATAATGTAAAAGTTGTCATCATACGTAAAGCACTCTAACATCTACATAAGACTTGCTTTTTATATATGAAAGTTAAGTTAAACTGTCACATTTCTGCCAAGATAGATGCGGTATTCGGTTGTACACGCCATTGACTGGGCAACCTGTAATGTATATAGATTTTGTAACAACCCCTTGTTTCGTTAACTTTTATGCGTATGCTATAGTGAGAAATGCTACGTCTGCTTTTGAGCAGTGTTGTGTTGAAAAAAAACTTCGCTTTATTTCAAAGGCGTGCGTCAGAGCTCGACGTGAGGCTAACGAATTAGTTTCGTCATTACGTCGTGTGATGAACAGAAAATGTGTTTGGTGCTTTGTGATTGATGTGCCTTACATTTATATTTGTCAATTTATTTCTTTTTATTAATTATTATTTTCCTACCGGGACTCCGGCATCGGAAACAGGAAAGTCGCAAAGGGGAGGGGGACATACTAGCGCTAAGCAAAAGCAAATCAACGTGAAGTAGTGAAAGGGTAAAACAAAACAACGTAAAAGCCTTCATGCGAAATTATTAACTGGATCCTAGCGTTATTACTATCCAGTCATAATTGAAGCTTTGGAAAGCTAACTGTAACTTAAAAGACGAAACGAAACAAAGTTAGAGTTATCACACAAAAGAAACGGATACGTGTGAACTAGTTAGAAATTTTTATATGGCATTTAAATTACAAGCGTATAATATAGAGGCTGTAAATGTATTCAATATTCTTTAAGTCTAACTTATGGTACTCAAAATAAAATTAAATATTTCAAAGATAGTTAAATGTGAATGAATAAGATAGCTATCGAGTTCACAATAATTAAGTTTGTATAATGTGAAAATAAAGAACAAAGCGGCAAAAAGCTTGCTTAAGCAAATAGTTAATTCTAGTACAATTACTTTCGTGTTCCGCGCATTGTCGATGCGTAATCAACAAAAGCAAACAACTCGCGGATTTCACGAAATGAAACACACATTGGCCAGTTCTTTCCGGTTACAAAAACCTTTTTATTTGTTATAAGAGTATTTTTAAATGGCTTTAGTGTTAAAAGGAAAGAACAGGCACTAAAATTTTACCAAACCTAAAAAACACGTGAAAATCAATATTTGTTAAGACTTGAATACTTATTTAGACTTGACAAAGCTTTGTCTTTACTAGCTTACTGTTGAAGACTAAGACATCGGCATCGGCATCCGCTTATCACTGAGCTAATAAGAGCTCAAAAACAGATAAACTGGGGGCGAGCCCGATACTTTTGTGTAGTTTGAAATTTATATTATTCAAATTTTATCTCGGCCGGGGTTAGAACCGAGGAGCTGCTGCGTAAAAGTTTGGAACATCTATTCGTTTGAGCTATTTTTTAACACGTGCGGGGCTAATAATAATAATCATCATGAGCCTGTACCGATCCACTGCGGAATCTGTATTATATAAGGCCTATGCCCTAGCCTAGTCTGCGGTCCTTGGCCCATCGCATTCAGCAACTTCCTGTCTTCCTCACGTATATAATTTTAATCTTAAAATATAACTTATATGTATAAATGTCACTATTCATAATTTGTCCTAAAGAAAAACGATTAGCATTAGACCAGTTTTTTCCGCATTATCATCATTGTTTGCTTTAAAATACAAAAATCTTTATGTTAAAATGGTGTTGTGTATTAATATTAATCTTATCTCTAACACACAAATAAGTTTGTTTTTGTATCCCTAATACTTCAAAACCACTGGCGCGTTATGTTAATGTTTTATTATGAGGACATATCCTCTAAATAAAATATAGAAGTAACATTTTTGTTCAGAAATGGACTGGTTAACAATTTCATTTGAACTATTAACAAGAAAAAAATATTTTATTTGCAAGTAAACACATGATATGCACTGTTCTGTATTCTTATTTTCTATTAAAAGACATTATTATCAAATAAGTGGCATATTCCTAAGTTGTGTTATCAAATTATGGCGAATTAGCAAGATCGTTTCTGTTCAATTTGTTGTCGTTCGTATATAAGACACACCTTTATGAGAAAAGAGATGGTAATGAATATGGAGAATATGAACATTCCACCGAGGCCGTAGAGGTGGAGCGTGCGGCGCCCGGTGCGGTCCATGAGCGGCAGAGACACGAGGGTCATGCCCACCATGATAGCACCGATGCCCATTGTGGCGAACTTTGCCGATTCCTCCGTCAATCCAGAGGACGTGAACAGTGAAGTTGAATAATAGAACACCTGTCGAAAACATACAAATGTTTTTTTTTTGTACACTTTTATCTAAAACTTATCAATGAATTAATTAACTATCGCAACTCCACTCTAAATCTCCCAGTTTATTAATATAAATGGTGGCTAATTGGGATGCCGTTCTATAGTGATAAAAACTTTTAATTTTTCGAACTATGTTTAAAATAGTTAATAACATATATATTATTTGTATTGTATTTAGATGTGCTTATTGTTAATTTAAGAAAAACATAGTTATTGATTTCCGGTTTTCACTTATGTTATTACGGGCTAGACTACAATAAACATCTTGGAAAAATCAAAACAAAATTAGATAGTCTTTTAAACGAAACCAATCTCTAACTACTAGGCTGTCAGGTTTTTGATGTTGTTACTTTTTTATAAACAAAATGTTTTATAATTTTATTTAATACTTTATTTAAAAATCGAACCGCATTAATTCCACTGAGTTGCTGGGACAGTTGCATGACGACGCCGATGAGCAAGGGGGCTCGGAGAGTTGGCGAGCAGAGCAGTTCCCGCATAGATATAGACGCTTCCGCCTGTTGCGCTCGTTCCTCGGCGCGCATTTCTTCAATATCCTCTTCCACCTAGAAGCAATTTTCTATCTCATTATTTTCTATACACATCCGCTTCACATTTAACACATATGTGGTTCTGGTTCTCACATAATTATTTTTTGTATTGAACTTAAAAGATTATGAACAATGTAACAGTTTTATATCGATTAATCCAATTAAGTACATGTAATTCTTCTAGAATTAAATTATCAAAAAAGGTTGGTTTAGGTGATGAGTAAGAACTCTGTAAGTTACATTTTAAACACAAGAGCTACTTTGGCACTAATGCAATTACAGAATTATACGTATGGATATTTACGCGATACATGTAATTTCTTTTGTCTTAATATAAATATTAAAATTAATGTTTGTGAGACCGAGAGAATGTAGCCTTAGCCGCACATCTTATATTTCATGGTGCAATAAAGATATTTATTTTTGAATTTAGCTAATGAAATGGCTTACCTGATTGCTGGCTCGCAATCTCCGCAGTGCCCGACGCGCCTCTTCTTCCCATTGACGAGTGATTAGCAGATAGCGAGGAGACTCGGGGCAGGCGGGTAGGAGCAGAAGTTGTAGAATTGCAGGACAAATCGCCAAACCTAAATAATTAATAAGTTCTTAGCTTCAAATTCGTAACCTTCCAAAACAAATTCAGCTTTTCAAATTTGGATTCAAATCATATTCGCAAATTTCCATATCAATTTGATAGGTAAATTTGCGAATTTGATACGCAAAAGTCCTAGTTTCGTTTGAAAAAACCGAACTTAAAGTTAAATATATAACAAATATAAAACATAGTTGCTTTTCGAGGTTCGGCTTTTCCGCTACTCCTTCCAAACCATTCAACGAATTTAAAAAACATTCAGATAATTTATTTCGGATTGCTTATATGTATACTAAATTACAATTAAAATTTAGTATACATGAATAAACTCCACATTACGGAACCTCCAAAAGGGCGCCACAAATTTGACCTTGATGGCTTACATAGGCTAAACCATGACATGAACATTAAAATGATAGGTAAGAATTAAACCTTGCTGAAATGCTAAATAAAAATCCGTGTTGGCATATCATTATCTTCGGTGGTTGTTTCACAGCTACCATTTTTTTCGTGAAAAAAAATCAATTAAAATTGGTTCGTTATTGGCGACTTTTTTTAAATTAAGTTTTCTTCTATTAATCCTTACCCAAATAAATGTGTAATTTTGAACATTAAGAAAAAATTATAACTGTTTGATTGCTAGTGTAAAACTAAATCGTTATGGCAAATACTTTAGAAGATATCAAAATATAAAAAATTACGTGCAACCGAAAATTCAACAGTCGCTGCGAATAGATGTTCGCGGGCCGGGCGCTCCCGTGTTTATAAAAACACACAAAAATATTAAAGTAAATTATTTGCACAATTTGCTTATATTTTATCAAAGCTCCATGTATTTGATATCTGAACACCGAATACTTACGAGTAATTTGATTTTTCTCTGTAACTGAACTGGAAAATTTTACGTTTTCTACTTGTTTGTTGGATACAATTTCCGAAGTGATTTGCCGTCAGGCAGGCGACCGGCTGTAAAACTAGCCAAAACCAGTAACAGTATGGACTACAGTAGAGTATAGGATGTATGGAAGCGTAGTACATACTGTGCCGACCCTACGCAACTGGGAAAAGGGCAGGGAGATAATGATGTTGGATACAACATCTTTAGAATAGCAGCTGTTGGTTTAATATTAAACATTAATTGAATTAGATTACAACGTTTTTTTTTCTATTCTTTTATTTAGAAAGGTAGTTTAATACTATTCAAATAACTTTAATTACAAACAAATAACGTGTATTTTTAAATGACTAATATAATTTGTAATAAATAACTTTAAAATAATTGGGAGAGTATAAGCATCTTTACAAAAATAAGAAAATGAGCGGGTTTCACAGTAGTCGCATGTAATGTGTATTATATGGCATTTCACCGTGGTAATAAGCAAAAGTAACCTGAAAAATATAAATTGAGTAGCGACAGAAATTAACTATAAAGTTTTAAAAAGCTTAATACTGTAATATTTTGTGGTGTAATACTCGGTAATTTATTCATTATTACTCGCTTGCATTTTTAACCAAACATCTGTACTTTTTCCAGACAGTTATTATGAAGAGAATTACATTTATTAATACAGTTTACACATATCAATTAGTTTATATAACACACTTTATTCATAACACTTTAGGTTTAGCGCACAGCTGATGGTTGACAGTACCAATATTTCGAAAAAAGCCTAACTTAGCCTGACCTATCCACCTGCCCACCTACCTACCTACCTACCTATATACAAGATAGCTGATGGCCAATTGGTACTATCTGAGGGCCAAATAGCACGTGCTCCAGGAAGTTACCCGCAACAGTTGCGCGGGCGCATAGTCTCGGCCTATCTTTCGGACGCGAGTTATATAGCTCACGCGCGATCTTTAATAAATACGTTGAAAGTGATTGACTTAGTTATTCCGGCCACCGACTGTGATCCTACTACGTATTAAAGTTATAACAGTCGACCCCAAACATATATATATTACGTACCACCGACATACTATAAGCTCTTGGTTGTAGTTATCCCTAATTTACAAGGATATTAAATAATTGATAAATTTTGTTTGTTTTTTACACATCGAACAGTTCGTCTAAAAGAAAATTTGTTTTATAATATTTATTTTTCTATAAATGCAGAATTTAATCAAACTCTTGAAAGTTGACGATGTATTTATTCCGCATCGAACTTTGTCTGCGGTTGAACGATATTGCCACGACCGAGTCAAAGATCGTGTAAACTGTACTTTAACTTACCAGTAACATTTCTCACTAAGTTTAATATATTTTTCCTGGCATATTTTTCTTTCTAATATTTAATAAAGAAACTAACAGAATGTAACTGGAATTTATTGCAAATCGAGATATTTTGTAGTAAATAATTTCGTAAGTTGTTAATTTAAAATGTTTTTATTTTGTGAAATTAACAACACGGATTCATAAAAATCGGCTAATCGGCTTAGGCTGGTCCTTAGTTACTCCGGATGGATTAGTTTGAGTCCAACTAAAATTAGCTCTAGGGTACTATATTGATTATCCATAATTGTGTACGTGGACTACGTCGATGACTTCGCAGAAGTGCGCGCTTTGACTTACAGCGTTCACTGCCAAATGTGCGTTATCCGACAATATAACATTAAATCGACGTTCATCGCACAAACGGAATTTTCGCCACAAGCCGTGAGTACTTGCCGAGAGTACTTGCAGTGAAATGCCCGATTCACACGTGCGGTGTACGCGGAATTATCGGGACTATTATATGTATTATATCTATTAATACATATTATATTATATATTGCACTAAAACCACCAATGCTACGTGACCTGTTACTATTTTTATCAATCCAAATATTACCGAATTAGACAGACACTGTAAATAAAAATAATAATAATCTCCCTTGTCTACTGAAAAAGTTAAATAAATGACTATCTCCCTTTTACTCGATCTTATTATTAGTGAAAGTCATCAAGTATGAAGAATATTCCATATATTGGTATACAGACATTTATTATAATTACATAAAGTTATTACAGAAATTTAGTTTCCACTGGGGATCAAATTATAGTATTAAATTGCAATAACGAATTATTGACTTAGACTAAACTTAAAACGTTAGTAGTTCATTTGAAGTATTAAATTTGTCATAGACGTCTTATCAATTTACGGAAACGCAACTATAACTACTTTGGCGCCTTAACGAATTTCGGAATGACTCACCAAGCAATAAGGGCCACCCTTCATCGGTTCCGAGGATCTGCTCGATGCCTAGAACCTGTGAGAGCAACAGGCCCACGGTCACCGCTAGCTGGTTAACGGTGCCCAGGCCGCCGCGCAAGTTCAACGGCGCTATCTCCGATATGTACATTGGCACCAGTGAAGTGTTCAGCCCTGCGAGAAAACACATCCTTAGAATCACCATCGTCAGTCATCACAGTCAATGATATGAGATATAAACAAGACCCACCCTCCCATCCCCTATTCTATAAAAAAAACCCACATCTATTTATTACGAGCTCAATCTTTCGTAAATCCTTAAAATAGAAAAAATAAAGAATTAATTCATAACTCCTTTTGACATTTTATAAAAATAGGTTTGTGATTGAACTCAACAACAGGCTTACATCGTTCTTAAAAATATTAGATTTTAAAATTCCTTTTCAAACAGATTTTTCTAAAGAGCTTTCCCGAGATAAAGTTTTATTTTTAGCTTTAAAGCTCAAAGAACAATGTTTCCGCGATTTTCAATATCGCGGCAACATGTTATCCTATGTAATTTAAAAAGAAAATTGCTGCGGGCATCTTGCGGAAAAATAACCTATTCTATTAAAGATTTGTTTTATAAAGGTCAGTTAAATAAGATAATTTATTACTTTCTGTTCACATCAAGCTTTTAATGAAAATTCATTTGCATCTCAATTGGTCAGTTACCGCGTAACCGCAGAAGGCAATCGCCATCGTATCAGTTAACATGCTCAAAATAACCCTGCGGTTAGAATTCAGTCGGTGCCAATTAATTTAACGCCGCTGAAGTGCTTTGCCACAAAGTTATGGCGTAGGAGCGTGCAGCACACATCGGTTTAAACCTCCCCTTGCTTTGTATGTCGAAGTTATTGTTTGCTTGGAATAGTTACCGCAATTGACGCCTATTATGAATCTACCGAAGAACAGCATTTCGTAACAGTGAGAGATTTTGGTGAAACCCATGAGACTTGCGCCGCTTATGCCGAGGATGTTATTGAGCAGTAGACCTCCCTTCCTGCGATAAAACACAATAATTGATCAATTGACTGATAATTCAATAAATATAAGGTAACGTTTGTTCTGTAAGAAAATCACAATAGTTTAAATTACCTTCCGAATCTGTTTGCAATCATTCCTCCAGAGAAACCGCCAAGCATGCCCCCGATAGCGAAGATGCTAACCGCTATGGAATATAATGTGTTCACAGCATCGTCTTGTATATCCTTGCCGTAGCGATCCTTGTATACGTCTTTCATGAAGTTTTCGATATTCTGAAGACAAAGCAGCTGGTCTTAACTAAGTTCAGAACAATTGAAATAAATATAACAATTCTCACGCCCGCGACCCAGATGGATAGGCAGATAGAACGAATTTCTATTGAGCACGGATCTAACGCACATTTAATCTTTACTTCCATATGTCTAATGTTACGCTTAAAGTTTTGTAGTAAAATAAACATGTTTGATGTGGATATCAATTATTTTCATCTTTTGATTTAATAATCATAGTTTTCAAAATTACTACAAATACCAAATAATTGGTAAGGTATAAAATCGCTATGTAGTTAACAACAATGAGCACCAAATGTTAATAATCTTTGGGTATATAATAGCTATTGAGCTATTGAGCTATTATAGACCCACAGATTATTAAATCTTGACAATTCAAAACATGAGCTAATAAGAAGAACATTTTAGTAGAAATGAAATAGAAAGAGAAAGATGAATGATTCATATGTGTCTCACTCTGCCAGGAGCGTTAATAACACCAGTGTTGTAACCGAACTGCAGCATCCCGAGGACCGCCGCTAAGATAGCGTATGATAGGAAGAACGTGAGACCCTGAAACAATTTGCAATAATGAAATATCATTTTAAGACACAATCTAACCATGTCGAAATCTGACCTGTTAGAAATTTTAGACTTACTCGGACCAGTTGCAGTGGCAGAAATTCTTGTTTCAATAAACCTACCGTTTGGACCTCAACGTTTTGTCTGATGGACAAGACGTTCGCATAATAATCGTCTTTCTTTATTTACTTTGCCTATTACATTATAGAGGACTATAAGGATTAGAAACGCAACACAATACAATTTTCTGGTTATTGTAAATGATTATATGCAGCGCTTTAACTTCTTGTACTCGTTTGCTTCCGTCTTCCATAAAACAAACATCTGATCACCTAAATTAAATTCCATTTTCGTCAAGGATGTGTTCTAAGATTCATTCGATATCGTAACTTATCGATAACACTTTGGTGTTAATAGTGTTTTACTGCGATGAACAATTTTATATGAATGTTCAGACTTTCATAACAGTTACAGAATATCACAGGTTAAATTATACCAGAAGGCATTGCATAACAAACTAATAATAAATCAATTGTACTTTAAATAAATTATAAAAGTGTTATTCATTTTTTAATTCAGCTTGTTACCATTGTACTGCAGAAATGAATAACTCGTTTTTTTATTGCCGGTAAGCCAAACGATTTCAGTAGCAATTCGTTTTGTATTCGTTGCAATATATTTAAAAGTTATTTATTCGATTAAAATGAATACGCTGAGCACTATCGTATTCCCCGAGATTTACCAATTAATAAAACAATTTTTTTTTGTAATGCATCTCACTGCTTAGTAAAATGAATGATTGGGAATATTAATCATATACATTTTAAATTACAAAATCGCATGTAGTATAATTTATAATTGAGCAGTTCTATGACATGTCTATCAATGGTTAATAGTCTTGTACAAGAAAATGTATTTTGTAAGCAATCTTTATGTATTAGTTGCAGAGCAATTTCTTAGCTACATCATATTATGTATTGATTGGTCTTGTAACAATTTTTAATGGAAGTAAAAAGGATTAACTTTATGACCTAAGCCTAAGCAATTGCAAATGATTTGAATTTTCAATTTGAGTATTGCAAATAGTACGAAATACTTATCTTTCATGCTTTATTTTTATGGTAGAAGGAGGCAATTTAGCAAGCGGTTCTGATATCGACTAGAAATTGCTAACCATGAACATTCGTAACAACCACAGCCGACGACATTTTACCAGCGTTTGTATTGGACAAAGAAAATAAAGAACAGGAGAGGTAGAAGGGATGGGAACTAAAAAGGAATTGAGCCTCCGGCAACTCAATCATCGGACAAAAGTAGATGCACAAAATACTTTAACATCACACTTATGTTCTGTAAAATTGTGTTACTTCCCCGGTCAAGACCACCTATTTATGCAACAGCTGTCGTCGTGGTGACCGACCTATTGACGCAGTGGCAAGACACTTCCCTTTCGCGCTGCAGGTCTTGGGTTCGATTCCCACCCAAGACAAACATTTGTGAGCATCAACATGTCTGTTTGTCTTGAGTCTGGATATAAAAGAGCACCGGAGGATGGGCAGCAGCATCCTTTTCTTAGTACGGTGGATCATACTGCGATCGCCAACCCGCCTGCTAAGCGTGGCGATTATGGCACATTCCCCCCCAATGATGCGATCAATGGGGGAGGCCTATGACCAGCAGTGGACGATCATAGGCTGAGGTGGTGGTGGTGGTGGTCTTGTCGTCGTTACCGAGGTCGATATAGGTGATTATAACATCATAAATTCACTACATCTGTACAAAAGCTAACAAAATTTAAAATAAGCTGACCTGTTCGAGCAGTCTCAGCTTCCTCCTTTGGGAATGCTCTTCAAGCCTGTCGACATACTCCCGTAGCTCTTCGATCTCTTCCTTGACTTGCTGCACCGTGTCCAGCTCTTGCTTGATGGCAACCATGTCCCGCTTAACCTAAAATTCATCCATTTTTCTAGAGATTTGACATAAATTTTTAAGCGCAATATTAAAAAATATACATCACAAGGTTATAAAAATTTTATTAAGGGTAAGTGAAAAATGTATGTTATAATTTACTTCGAGTAATGAGGGCAGCTAGCAACCAGATGAGGCAATTATTACGTGGCAACGGTAGCGGTCGAAAAGTGCGCGTTTTTTATAATCTTTTCATTAGATTCTGAATGTTACAGGTCACTTGTATTCTTTACAGTAAAGAAATTTCTTGATATGTTTTCGTGTAATTATGGGACATAATTATAAAGTAAAAGCACTCGATTATAAAAATCACATGTATGAGAGCTCAGTATTTTGTTAATATTTTAATATCCTAGTTTTATTTCTATTGACTTAAACAATAATTCACGTCTACCTGGCTATATAAAAGTAATAGCATATAGCAACATTTGGGCAGAACAACATCTGCCGGATCAGCTAGCATGGAATAAATATCATCTTTGTTGACATTGTCAAAAAAGGCGTTCATCTTTTCATTTAGAAAGATTTATTTATTATACAATGTGTGAACAAAGAAAATGTAAATTATAATCCAATTTTGCCAATTGTAATTAAGGTGTGAGGTCGTAGGTTCGATTACCTACATACCCTTTAAGCTACCATATAACCTTAAGCTTAGTTGGTTTTGGTTTTTTGGTTAAAAGAAACATTAGTAAATTGTTACAATAATCTTACGTTACAATACGTTTATACTTTCAAAAACAAATTCTCTCAAACTAGAAGCGTAAAGTCGTTGATAGTTTATATATATATATATATAAAAATGCATACTACTGAAATTATGTCAAGGTTCTTAAGCAGAACTTTGCTTTCTAGATTCTCGCGCAGGAAAACTAATTTCACACGGGATTAATGCATGTAGTTGTTACAGATTTTCTTTTGAGATTGACAGCGCATTGAGTGCTTCTTAGAGTTTGGGACTTTGAGTTTTATTAATTTTTATGTACAAAACAGGAAACAGGACTGTTTATATGAATTATCTATATATTTTGTAAAAAATTGTTATTAAATGTATCAATGTAGCATATGTAACAAATAAATGAAATTTAATGTTTGCATGTTTGTCCTCTATTCGTTCCGAAACCATTGATCAGGTTATGGCGAAACTTTGGTAGGGTGTAAGACGCTTGCGAGGGTTTCCGGTCATAAACTCTATATATACTAAATACCTCTATAAAACTAAAAAAAAAGTGTTTCTCGTTCTTAAAAAACTTTAAGCTATGCTTTAATATTATTTAGACCCTTTAGGTTTTTTATTTTGCTGGGATTACCTACCTATTAATATATAAATTGACAACGTTCATTTAAGTACAGATTTTGCATTCTTTACTAAAGTACGTCGTTGTCTTACACACGTCTCCAAAAATATTGTAGTTACTGCGCTAAAGAAACGTTTTTAGCACCGTGACGGTAATAAGAAATGTTTTATATTATGTGGTGTGTGTCTGTATATGATTGTAATGATTACCTCGGACACTTCGCTCTGGCATGACTCGACGCTCTTGGTGAGCTCCTGTAGCTGCGTGCGGATCTCGCATAGCGCTACCGTCGTCTCCAGTTGCCGGTCGCCGCGCTGTAGCTCGTCCAACTTCGCGGACAGATTCATGCTCATCACGCTCACCTGTCTCTGAAGGCTGCCACGAACACATCACATGTTTAATTTACATTAACAATTTATAATGAATAAAATAAATAAGCATTCGTATGTAACCCAGAGGAGTAGGCCGATAATACGGATTTCCATTTAGTACAGTCTTTCGCACACTTCTTTGGTAGCGCTTTTTATCTTTTTATACCCATATAAGTACGTCAAAAGTGCTTGTCGGTTACGATTATTACGGTACCAATACTGTAATTCGCTTCACAAACTTTCAGTATTAAATGAGCTTTTATTAACTCTATTTCCACTTCATATGTATCAAAAATATAGTATACGTTGTGGAATGTATACATGAAATAACTTCTCTTAGCTGGTTAGTTAAGATAACCCGTTACCCAGAGGAGCAGGAAGAGACTTCGGACTCACATTTGGCGCAATCTTGACACACCTCACTCGCTTTTTCTCTATCCATACATAAACACATACATTCTTGTCGATTACGCGTTCTTCTTATGTAGCCTTTCTTTAGGATGTTACTAATTTGATCAACATCAGTTTTTAGGACATTTCTTATAAACACTGCCACTCACTTTACCAGCATAGATTTGTCTTGTCTCTGTTCATGCATACTTTAACATTCCCGAACCACCGAAGCCTACAATTCGCAAAAAAGTCACGACATACTCTTTCAAGCCACACTTTTCCTAATGCTATATTTTATAGAGAATCAAGAATTCATACATTAAGAATATCGCCTAACATAACTTTCAAGGATCGCATCTCAACGACATTAATACTATTAACGTGTTTTTCTTTTCATACCCAGTTCTAGTCTCCTTATATTAATGCGTGGATTAATACGGCAGTGTGTATTCATGAATTTTCAGACGTGCTTTTAATAGATACATTCTGGCTCCTCACTACTGTACCTTAGCCCTATACATTTTATTTCCCGTATTCACTCGCCGTTCAACATCTTTAACGTGCCTGCCATCTCTAGAATCAATAGGTAACTGGCTAATTAGTATTTAGTTAAAAATTTGTTGGATAATTTAGTAGCACTTTCATGGATTTTGTTAGTTTAAGCTTCACCAGCAGGAAATAATTATACAATTGAGCTTTGTAGCAATGTTAAAAATGTCTTTATTTAATTATTATTTTTATAGTCAAACTTTTTTTTAATATTTTAACTTCACATCAGTATGCATATCCACCTCAGCCTATGATAGTCCGTGACACTCGTCCACTTAAGCCTGCCACATGGATCGCATAATTGGGGGGAAATGTGCCATAATCGCCACGCTTGGCTGGCAGCGGCGCCACGGTGGCAATCGCAGTATGTTTCACCATACTATGAAAAGGATTAGATCTCCGGTGGTCTTTACATCTAGACTCAAGACAAACAGATATATTCATGTAAACAAATGTTTGTCCTGTGTGGGAATCGAACCCACAACCTGCGGCGTGAAAGGCAAGCATCTTACCAACTGCGCCAACCGGTCCGACATAATATATACATATATATATATATACGAAATATACGCACGAGGTCTATCAAAGTGTACTTTGTCTAAAATAATAAATACTTTATGGAATGTAACGTATGTTCAAATAATAATTTCTCCCCCTACTGATTAGACTATAGGCTTAGCCCTACATCTGTTCGACTAGAATACGTACTCTAGATTTTAATACATCATAAGAATATTAACAACTAAGAGTTAATATAAAAAGAACAAAATGAAATTTCTGTTAATATTATTGAACTATTAAATGTTTTTAATGAGCTGCTAGATAACGAAATTAAAATCTATAAAAAACGTAATTATCTAGAATTACTGACGAAATTAAAACTAAATGTAAACTAATTTTAAAATATTCATATTTAATTGTTCTATTAAAATAATAGTTAAATTTAAGATGTTGTATTCAAAGAAAGATTTATTTAAACAGCTTATACTACCAACGCCATCTATTACAAACAAAATATACTCTTAACAATACCTTACGAACGAAAATTGCCTAAATTGCCTAAAAAATGTTTCGTATCACATTTCACCTAAACAATATGTCACATATAACTTTCATTAGATGTTTGTAATAGTTATGAATGCCTGCTTATCTTTTCAAATGTACAAAAAAAAAGATATTTTTAAGCTGCAAATACATATTGACGGTTATTATACAGTGATTGTATAATCCATGTCAATAAATCAAGTGAGAGCCGCCACGATTCTGATTTCGATTATCCTGCTGTCAATTGTTTCAAGCCAATACGTAAACGCACAATTTCAAAATTGATAGTAGGTGTAAACAATTCTGAGAACTCTATTTTGTTATGCTCTGCTGATGATATTATTTTCAGATAGAATAATATCATCGATGAATTGAATATTACAAATTATAATATTATTACATATTATTAAATTGTAATTATTATAAATTATAATAATTACCGCAAAGTGGATTCACAAGTCTCTTTATTGGTTTTGTAATTTTAGTTTATAATTTATATTCTACTTCAGTTTCCAATTTTAGTGTAATATGATAATTTAAAATTATTCCAAAATATTTTCATTTTCATACATAATAAATCTGTATCATTTCAGTTGCCGATGATTTTATTTAACATTTTAGAGTGATAAATTCTGCGTAGCAGTGGGAAACCTTTTATTATGTGAACATTTATTAAGATGGAATGTTTCAAAGGAGATGTGGTGGGGAGGTTCTTGTCATCAGTTCCAGTGCACACTGCGCAGTACATCTCATAAATGGGTCGCCACTTGTCTTCTTTACTGACAATCTCAAGCTACGCTTTACTGCGCTTAACATCCAGCTGCTATTAATAGTTTATTTAAATTAATCTTAACAAATGTATCGGACTGCGTTCAATGACAATATACTTCGACAGACAATACGCCCACAGAGCCTAGTATCTCGATGTAAGAAAGTATTTTGTAAATTATGATTTATATGTATATCCATATATTCTGTATCTTCCAGGTGACTTAAAGCATCGTCTGTATATTTTTAATTTATTTTACGCCTTTTAAGAAGTATTTGAAAAATATAACACCGAAATATTGAAATGAAACGCTATAATGAAATGTTTAGACTTAAGCCTCTTAACGACTCAAGCGACGAAGAACCCAGCTCTATATTTTATTTTCTCAAAACAAGCAATTATAGTTACTTATTTATTCCAATTTGTAACATTTTTTATTGTAGCCAACAAATTACGTCGTTATTTTTTGCACGTCTCTGATATAAATTGTTAAATATAATAAGTACACAAAACCTAAAGTCTATTTCGTTGCGATTTTAACTTTTGTAGGATTATTATGCATTGAAATAAGATTAGTTTTACGGAGTTTTCATAAATCTTTTAAATTATAATATTCGCTTTACTGGTTTTAATATGATCAAAAATTTAAAGAAAAAACATTAAATTCGACAAGAAATTTAAAATATTTAATGTCATCATGTCTTGTCATTTCGTACTAAGTTTTTGTAATATACATTTACAGTTTGAGTAGGCTATATACATACATACAGCGTAGGGATCGGATGTGGACTACACGTGTCGGGTTTCATCACTAAAAATTGTCAAGGCAATAATTTTGTCGACTTAATTTTGTGCGCCTTTTGAATAAATAGGAAAAATGAGACGCTTACGTTCTACGACAACCAAGAATAAAATAAGGTCACACACATGCAAGCTGCCTTGCCTTATATGGATACATCTTCGACTTTGGATGTCAGAAGAGTTGTTTTCGTTATATGAATAAAGTTTTAAGCTAATGCGATGTGCTCGACTTATAGTCAATGCATAACATAGTAATGTCATGGCCATCGATACTAAAGTACGTAGCTGTACGGTGGTCGGTCTATGGTCCGATGTTATGAAGTAAGAGAAAGTGAGTGATGATAGAGGCGTCGCAGATCGCATCAATAAAATATCTGCAATAATAGATATTTAGGATGCCAAGCCAAGGTGAAAAAAATGTTTTATAAACACATCGACACACAGAATTTTATGAATTGACAATGCAATGAAGCCAATAGTAAAGGCGGGAAGCTAATGTTGTTCGACATGTCACTAGGGTCACACGTACCTAAGTAGAAGTTCCCTGAGTGTAGCCTCGTCCTCCTCCGTCGGCGCATATCGTGTCAGCTTGCTGCCGGCCTCCCGGGCCACATCTTCAGGTACCACTGTATCGAAAACTCCTTGTTTATTCTCCTATCACAGCCCCGCCAACGTTCTCCGACGGTTACTAAACCTATTCTTAGTATAACGCCAGAGCTCTACTGGTAAATAGTCATCCTACAACTAGGGAAATTCTTTAAAGTAAAACCTATATCTGGTTTATTATATTTTGTGCATACATGTAATCTTAGAACTCATTGCAATACCTACTTAAGTAAGTATTATTTATTTAATAACAATACTAAAATGTATATTATAAAAACGTATGTGTACCGATATTTTTCGATAATTAATTTATTAACAATACAAATTTTGACTCGCAACACAATAATATATTTTAATCAATATATAAAAAATGAATATAATAATATATTCTCATAATTTTGATATGGCATTTGATTTAAATGAAAACCGCTTATTGCACTGATTTGATTTTAACAATGTCATGAACCTGTATGGATAACATCGAACCAAAGTGATCACCGTACTGTAAATCAGCGGCAATGGCCACAACAAAACGGTCCTTAAATAATAATTTAGAAAAACTTTTTAGATAAATACCGAATTAAGAAACATTTCTTGCTTAGCTATGAACTAAGTGATAATACATTAAAATTTTATTTTAGGCTATGATAAAAGAACTTAAAATCAAGTACTCATTTGTTCCCTTGCTACAGGAAAAAACGTTTACGTTTTTTGAAATACAGTCAAAATTATTATAATTGCAATAAAAGCAATTACAATAATTTAAACTGTGTCTGTGAATGTATAGAAAGGAAATAGTTTGACTGCTGAGTCTGTATGTATACACTGCTTACATCGAACTTAATGTCTCTTACCATCTGTTAGTTCACAAGAAAGGATAACGTGGGTAATAGATAAGGTTTTATTAATTAATGAAATAGGAAATTTTCAACTCTATAATCTTCCGTTATCATGAGGTTTTGTGTACGTTCGAATACGACTAGAGTTTGATCGGTGAAATATTTTATTTTCTCACATAAAAATTTTAAAAGTGGGGCACGATAAAATGATTGTATCGAATAGAGTAGTATGTAATATGGTCAATTAAAGGTAATATGCTTTAAATATAATATTCTGGTAATAAAAAGGAAGGGAAAGGTAATGTCTCTTTACTACTATTCAAAGCGGTTGATATTAATAAATAATATATATTGTTTTATTGTGTCGAATTAATCAAATTATAGTGCAATATTTCCACTACGAACATCGCTATCAATATTAATGGGCTAGGTGAATCCTTTTATCGGCAAACAACAGCCATTAATTCACAAGCGTTGACCTAATAAAATTACGGTCTAGATTTCATTTAATTTCGGCTTTACGCAAACATGGGCACCGCCGTTAATCACTTATCATTTTAGCGGACGAAACCAAGGTTAGGTTACGTTGTTAAGTAAACACTTTATTCGTTGGTCTAATTTATAACAGGCCAAACGTTAAAAGGCAACGGTGCGCAGGTTTCCGTACGGCCTCAACTACGGGTAAGAGACGATGGTTACCTGAAATTTGATCAATTGGTGAGTACAGCGAGGGCTTGTCCCCGCCGGCCTGTTGGTGCTCAAGCAGACGGTGACACGACTGTCTCATGAGCGCTCCCCACACTGATGAATATATTATCATACTTATATTAACATTCTACAATCTTAAGGAACACTTTGAAATAAGCATAACTCTAAATATTAGTAAGGCTGTGTGCTCATTAGACGAACATTGAGCGGCTGATTGTCCGCTGGTTGAATCTAATCGGCCAACTGCACCAAAGTAGCTAAGGAGCTGACCAATCTAGTCAGAAAAGGTAAACACAGTTACAATGCACCGACAGGAGAGGTTGCGTATTTAACGCCATGGATATTGAAAATGATCAAAAAGGCATTAAATGTCGATCAACTAACCAATTTGTGAAAGCTGTATGGATTCATCATTCAAAATATATAGAACGGTGAAATGGAGGCAAACAAAATGTCGCTTACTTTGTCTAATTTAGACGTAATCTAAAATTATCGTACCAAATACGCTCATCAATACAGCGAAATAATAATTCATCGAAACAGATTTTCCGCTTCCAAAGCACTTTGAAATATTTAAGCTGTGGCTCGATCCCTTTGCCAATGTACGCGCTATTCAGTGTTTCCATTGCAATATGACAATTTGCTCGATAATGTGATTTATAGCAGAAATAACAGAATTTCGGAAATTGTGAAACAAATGTGGCATGAAGTGCAAACTTAATGAAATATTCGTTTATTTTAGTAGATTCTATTACATGAAATATAGTGTTTGAGTGAGAGATTTTAAATATAAAACGAACCCGGACTACGCATTGTAATTACTTAGCGATAGGTTCACTACTTGTCACGTTGGTTAAAGTAGGGTCCAATGAAAGTTCAATTCGAAGTTCGAAGTTAAATTCGAAATAAGTGTGACTGCATTTAAAGTTGTTGTAGGTGTTTTATTTAGTAAGAGTTTTCAGATTAAATTATAAGACAAACTTATATGAAATAGTAATATAGTCATGATTAATTATGTAAAATAGCATAAAAGGTAAAAAATGCATACCTAATCTATACTCTAGTATAGTAAATATTAGACATTATGCATTTTTCACCATTTATAGTTTTAAAAGATTATATAGTAATGGAATAAACATCAATCCCTCTAACCTTTGTTCTAGTTATTGTCATTGGATTATAAGCGATGGCAGTTTAATCGACGACATTTTGTCTGAAACAAGAAAAGATAAAATTTGTATTAAAAAATAAAAAAACTTAATAAATCGACTAAAAGAATTAAGTCAACGACTAGATACTTATGATTTTTTATAAAATTATCCTAATTAGTAGGCTCTGACTAATTCATGCCATTACGATAATATATAACACGGACAGCAATGATACTAAAATTGCTATCCGCGTTGCGATAAGTTTAGCTGTATTAGGTCCCATTCGTGACTGGTGATGAGCCTATCGCCTGTCAACTACATTTAATTATATCCAAAACATACGAAGTAGCTATACTGAATTATAATTCACCTACAGGTGGCGAGGTTTTCATTGTATTTATTTTATAAATTATAAAACAGATTCGCGACAAGAACCTTTGAACTCTTTTTATATGCAATTGTACGTACAGAACAGTTGGACATATTCTCACGGTGTTCTTTTATTAACAACACATTGACAACTATGACTGACCATACGTGGCATGGGTATAAAAATAATACTGATTTTGAACCAATACGGGAACTGTGTAGCGCCGCATTGTCCCATAATTTTCATTTTCAATAGTTTTTTTTTGGATGTCGTTCCTAATACGCACTACGGTGTACGAACACCTTTATCATAACTGTTGAAACAACATTAAATGAAGTATATCAATTTAGATATGAATGCGGAATTATATAGTTAACTTATCGCGCTATAATCTTAATTTTTTAACAAAACGAAAATTGCCGTCAAATTTATATAAATTTATTTTTAAGTTACGAAGTAATTTACAGCCATGGAACGGCTCATTACAAGCCATCCAATTCAATGACGTTTAAAATTAAATGGAACCCGCGTGTGGATGTCCTCTTGCCAACAAAAAAAAAGTTATCGATTCCTAATTGTCGAAGTTTGACGTAACAAACATTAAAAAAATGCAAGTGAATCGAGAACCTATTCTTTTTTTGAAGTCGGTTAATAAAAAATTATTACTGTGTGACGATGAGTAATATTTGTTGCTTTCTGTAGCCGCTACTTATTGCAATTGACAGCATGGCTGCATATGTCAAATAGATGTCTCTCTCCGATTCAATTGTTCAATGATTGAAGGTAACAAAGCCCCGTCATGTAAGTCAAATGTTTGCATGTCAATTGCGTGGTATAACCGATTAGGTTATTCCAGCGATGACAGATCGGACATGTCTGCTTCCGCAGACCACTTTCAGTTTCATCGTTTAAAACCGCCTGGAATCGTGTTACAGCCGGTTACGATACCTGTCCGAAACACTCCACAATTTAGCGCTCCCGCTGCGGTCGATATCGAAAGTGATTTTGCAATTGACTTTCTCGATACAGATTTAAACTATCTACAATTTCATTCTTATCGTATTTTTCAACCAGAAGAGTTTAATTGGTGGTGGTGGGTAGGCTGTGGTACAGTAGTGAGGAGCTAGAATGTGTCTATAAAAGCACGTCTTGCAATACACAATGCCGTACTGAAAAGTATATGAGTAGTATTAATGCCTTTGAGATGCAATTCTTTGGAAGTATCTATTCTAGGCGTGACTCCGAATGATAAGATTAAAGATAAAGTTGTAAGGGAAAAGAAGAGAAGTGTGGCTTGAAAGAGGATATTGGGACTAGGATTGTGAAAGGTATGCTTCAGTGGTTCGGCCGTGGTGAAAGGATGAATGAAGAGAGCGTGACAAGACAAATCCATGTTGCAAAAATAAGAGCCAGTGTTGGTCCAAGAAAAACTTCAAACTTCAAAACGATCAAATTAGTGACATCCTACCCAAAGAAAAGTGATGTAAGAAGTATCCGTAACAGGCGATTTTGTTTTATGTAGATGTTGTTTTGCGCAGATGTTTAAATCTAGAAGAAGCGAGATAGGTGTGCCAGCACCGAAATACGTAATTTCTGTTTACCCATCTGAGTTCTGGCCATGGCCAAACAAAACGTAACATCACGATGATACGTTTTGTCTTCATGTTTATTTAAGTGACTGTATCATCTCTCAGTTACTACTATGTTCATGTGAAATTTCTATATCGGTGTGTGCGCGCATTTCATTACCTCCCGTTTTTTCTAACATAAGCAATGAAAAGTACCAAGACGTTCAAAGGCAAACACCTGTCAACAATATAAGCAACAAATTAAAGTATTAAGTTTTTCGAAAAGAGGAGGATAGTAAGTAAGTTAAGAGACACGATGTCGTCTATGGCACCGCGTTCAATATAAAAAAACGCTTAGGTATAAATACTTTTACTTCAGGATACCCGTAGAACACCGATCTGTGGGATGAGTATAGTGCTACTATTAGAAGAGTACCCCTATAGGTCGGTTGAACTCAGGTATGGTATACAACTATGACCAGAATAGTGTGAATTTATTATTTAGTTGCATAGTTTTAAAATATTTAATAACGTAAGAAACACTAAATACTTACGGTAATTATTTGTAAAGGAAAAATGTTTAATTTTTCCTTTGAACTTTGTTCTCTATGAACAAAGACGCCAATTAATTAAACCGGTAGAAAATAAAAGAGCTCCAAAAGTTAATAACGATGTTATTTTCATAGAAGTTCGTTTCGCCTTTTAAATGAGTACTTGCAATGCTTTACGTCCTCGCCCTAAATAAAATGCAGGGACACAGCACTTAAAAGTTATTAATGAAAAGTTATATCGATCCTAGTTTCTGTTAAAGTATCTATTATAGTTTCGTATTAAGCAATAGACTAGTGAATAGAATGAAATCGTCTATGATAGATAGAGAAGAACAATGTGTTCAAATGTTCCGATTCATCGGAAACCAAATTATCTGTTTATTTTTATTTCTCATAAGCTTCTGTTTGACTGAATAAGATTCAATTCAGTATGGTACATGTTAATATGGAACAATCCAAATGAGCATTAATCTATCTTTGTTGACTGCCAAGCAAACACTGAGGTTTTTTCGGAATGCATAAATTTTATATAATACTCGGGAAAACAGCCCGGTTCGGAGCGAAGCCCCGTTGGATGATATTTGATTCTTTTCTTTTCAATCAATTTCTCGACTCTAATGTTTTTTTTTATTGACAGTTCGATTCATTTTTCGTATTATGTTCATAAATTCAAATACCAAAAAATTCTAAATGACGTACGGCTAGTATTCCCGCGACCGACAACAACCGCTCTGCAAGAATAGTTACAGTGAAGCATTAAAATAAAACCTATCAGCATTGTCTTTGTGATAAAATATGATGATGATTCTTATCTGATATTTTAATTTTAATGCCCTTTTAATTTATGATATCATTTATTAGTAGTAATGAAATTAAAATTTGTCTTATTAGGAAAACTTTAAATAGTACTTGCTTAATTAGTAAAATGATCTTTAGTACAAACAGAAAACTTAAATTACATTTTAATGCCATTAACATTTTTTCAATCAGTACGGTACGGTTATAAAGGTAGGGTGACAGATTTATCCTTTAATTAAAAACAATAAGTATATCTTAAATCTTAGATGTTATGTCAAAAGAAAAATTGTAAAACGCGTCTAATTAAATGCTAATCTGAAATCTGAATAATAGATAGATGAATAACAATAGAAATGGATTAATTATTAAATAAGTGCTTCGAAAAAAATAAATGCCCAATTTTTGGAAATCTTTGGAAATATCCAAAGATTTGTATTTTAGGATAAATTATCAGCACTTAATACTGACACTAAATAATATAGGTAAGGTAATTAGGGCATTATTGTTTCATTTCGAAAGACTTGTCTTGATTTGGCTTGAAAATAAATATGTGTCAAAATATTTAAATCGATAGCGATAATTTATTTAAAAATGACATAAAACAAAGCAAGATAATGAACAGTACAAGTCATTTCAAATGTTCTTAAAATATTTAAGAAAAATTAATAACAAACCTGTAAACGCAGCGGTTGGACAAAGCGCGAATTTGGAGAGTCGTGCACCGATGAAGAGCACAGTGGCGCTAAGTTAATTCCCGGAATGAATCTGTCGCCAGCAGTTATCACTGAGGCAGAGGAGAATAGAGACTGTCGGCTTGGCCGAGTGATTCGTCAAGCTACGGCCGGGCCGCGCATGCGTAGTAAGAGCCAACAATATCTCAAACATGTAACCGCTCTCTGCACTTGTTTGCAACATAATAGGAAATGAAATAGCTTTGAGGGAATACCGGTCGGAATCTGAATACCCATTAATGGTCGGAAATAGAATTCACATCGAGATCCTTTCAGAGTGCGGCCGTCTGTATATATTCCCGCCATAGTGCTCTTGATATTACATGTCTTAGTTATTAACGTTACATTTAATTTAAAATACATTATTAGGATGCTTCAAAATATTTAAAATGCTATTTAAGTACTGTTTACTGTTTGATGAAATATGTAGGTGTGAGGAAAATTTAATAATATGTAAATATTTTTTATATAGAATAAGGGGGGGGGGGCAAGCGGCGAGTCCCTTAACATTAGGTGAACCGACGCCCTTGGAAAATACCATGAACTGTAACCGCGTTGCCACCCTAAGAGGAAAGAGTACACTCTCTTCTTAAAGGCTCCTAAGTAGTACTGGTTTGGAAATACCACTGAGGACAGATCATTCCACCAGAAAGTTTCGCGAAAACCGCACGGTAGTGGATTGCCAACCATCAAGGTATTGGAGATGATATATGGAGCTCTGCTGTGTTGTGTGATAACGAAACCCAGCGGCAGGAATTGTTCTAAATAATTTTTCTGAACACTCCACATAGTACAGATGGTAGAAAATGCAAAGAGACGCGATGTCTCTACCCAATGCCAGAGGTTAAGCCGATCAGTAAGAGCTCGGTCGTTGACGATTGAGTTGCTCTCCGTTATATGCAGTCAAATGGAAGAAGCTGGCATTGTGGGGCTCCAGTCCAGAAATGCGAGCAATATTCCACGTGAGGCCGAGCTTGCGCCTTGTACGGTTGTTCGGCTGGAAATAATGCTTCGATCTACTGAGCACTCCAAACTTTTTGAAGACCAACTTGGCCTTGTCATCGCGAAACTGAATGTCACTCGATATGTCAACGCCGCGATACTTTTCTGAGGCAATTAGAGAAATATTCTCGAAGCGAAGAGAACTGCTTCTTAGTGATAAAAGCTAAGCCAGTGTCTTTTTGGGGTTAATACAAAATTTTGTCCACCCCAATCTGGGACCATCCATTCCAATCCATCACCCAATAAAGACTCAAGTTCAGACACAAGTTTATTCCGGTCCTCAATTACGGTAGTCTAAGAAATATTAACGTGAGCCGTGTACAGTGCATTACCGGTGCTATCGTCTTTAATCATCATCATCTCCCTGCCCTTTGTCCACTTGCGTAGGGTCGGCACAGTATGTATTACACTTCCATGTATCCTGAATTCTAATGTAGTCCATACTGCAACTGGTTTTGGCTATAGTTTTACGGCCGGCCGCCTGCCTGACGCCAACCCTCCTTGGAAATAATCGTCTATCGTTGCTATCGCTTTAATCATCCGCAGTTAACGGTTGAAAATAAAGAGGTAATGGATTTCAGCTTAAATTATTTTTGATAAAAAAAATGTTTTTTATTTTAAGCACAACTGGCAACCTTCTCCTGCTTCGTGGGTAGGGTAGATAAACAATAAATAAAAATATAGCCTAGGTCACTCGCTAGAACCAACAGAAACAGATCATTGATAACATGGTGTAAACTATTTAAATGACAATTTGATTGTGATGAAAAAGAAAAACTGAAAATTTAAATTTAAAAATCTTGTTTCCCACATCAATTTAATTTTGACCTACGTATAACCTTTATGTACAGTCAAGTTCCTTGGCGGTATTCCACTTTAAAAGAGACAATTGTTTGAATGTTTCGTTGACGGAGAAACCAATAGGATGTTACTTTTAAATGTGTTAGAACGAAAAAAGGTCGGTCAATGTTGTAACAATAGAGTATCCGCAAATAATGATTTCATTCGAATGGCAGAGATCGTAAAACTTCCCGAGCGGAAAACAAAGACAGCGGCGATAACAATAGTCAGGGGTAAAGTGCAGGTACGTCACAGATTTTACTTTATTTTGTCAAAACATCGATAGCGCCCTAATTGGTTATTTGTAAGAAGGAGGCGGAGTCTAGGTTGTCGCAAGGAACAAGGCAATTTTTCTGTAAGTGGAATACTGCGAAAGAACTCTACTGTACATTCTATGATATTCCATCTAGCATAATAATACATATCAATTACGATAATAAGATTTTCGTAAAGAATGAAAATTTAATCATAACACGAATAAGACTTACTTTAATCATCGTAACAATATTTCGTATCGATTGAACTCGTCCATATTATATTACTTGGCTGTATATATTTTATTCGAGAACGTAAAAAATGTGATTTTACACTTAAAATTGCTTTCAAACTTGTAGAGGTAATAATATATCTATACATCTTTATTCACTTTGAAAAAAAGTCATGGATATTTAATATGATAATTATAAAATATGAGGAAAACACTTAGAGAAATAACTTGCGTAAATTGCGAATGCAAAATCAACGGCAGACAAGGTACAAACACAAGCTGTACCAAATATATACACATTATATATATGTCGCAAGTAAAGAGGACTGCAGAGTACCGGAGCGTCTGTTGGAGAGTCCAGCCAGATAGATGTTGAACCCGCGGTAGGCGTTGAGATGGTTAGATAACGTCGAATGGGACCTAAATATGGGCGTCAAGAGCTAAAAACAAAAAGCTCAAAATAGCCCGACGTGGAGAAATTTATTAGACTAGGCTCAAGTCTATCCACGGCTGTAGATCCTGAAGTAATTAAGATGATTATGATGATGATGGTGATAAAGACGATAACGACGATGAATATAACTGCAGGATAAGAGAATGTAGTAATGTAAAGAGAAAGCGCTGTTTTAAAACATTATTAAGTCCATTATGGGTTTAATATTTTCAGAATAATACCAATTAATAGTATTAGAGCCCTCAACAACAACATCTATTGCACGAATGGGCCGGCTCGACTGCGTTTCGTCTGCTGGGTCCTCACCCAGCTGCTGGAGGCCCAATTCTAGTCCTTTTTCTTTATTAGAAAATGATGGGAATAAGAGGAGAATTTGATGAGGAGGGATAGGAAAGAGAAATATCATTTTTTATATTAATATTTATCCCCTCCTCCGTCCATTAAAGTTATAGGTTGTCGCAGATGCCGATGGGTTACTTAATAATATCACCAGATATTATGCTTGCTTGCTCATTTGCCACCTTGTAGCATAAAAAAGTAATACCTAAAGTAATGTAATTAATTATAATTTGCATATAGAAAAATTAAAATATCAATTTCGCTCACCAGTAAAGTTGATATTTTTGTAGAGCGCCCGCTGCAGAGATTTCAAAGGCACGTTTATGTTAATTAAAATTTATGTACAACCCATCATATAAAAAATGAGAAACTTGAAACAAGATATGAAATATATTTTTGCATTTATTTCAGAACTAGCTTTACAAAATATTGTAATAACATGGATACCGTGCTAGTTTTGTTTTTTTTTCGTGTAAATTGAAAACTTTACGCCCCAGTTAGTATTCGAAAAAAGATTAAAACTACGGATCATCTGCTATTTATGTTGCTTCTGGTTGATTTTGGAATTAGCCTTTTTGTAACTACAATCGACATGGGTTTTTTACATCGCTCTGGAGGTCGATGCGATCGTACTCCGACCTATGATCGAGGTCGCTATGATGCTACGAGCCTACGAGCACGCTACAAGCCGTAGCCTTCAATAGTACTATATATCGCATCGAGGTCTTGTATAATCGTACCGTTTCACCTTTCGAGCTTTCTTTTTACTGTAAATGTTTTTATTGTGTATTATTGTGGATATTAAATTCATTCAAATATGAAGTTTACTACACTAATGTTGGGCTGCTTACATCTTCTGTGCTGTTAAAACAAATCAATATGTAACATTAGCACTTCAACTTAGAGCGCAGGCTGCAGCAGAACTTGGGGGTTCTGCTTCTGGCAGAAACAATCCAATCAATTCATTTCAAATTTTGTGTGTGTTCGTGCTATTTTATAATGTCATATTAAATACCTTATATAAGTATATGTTCCCAAGCAGGGTTGGTGTCAGGCAGGCGTTCGGCCGTAAAACTATAGCCAAACCAGTTACAGTATGGACTACAGTAGAGTCCAGGATATATGGAAGAGTAGTACATACTGTGCCGACCTTACGCAAGTGGGAAAAGGGCAGGGAGATGATGATAAATGTATATTGTACTCGTAGTTGTATATATAAAAATGAATTTCTATTTCCCTTGGTCATGCCATAATTTGAGAACGACTTAAAAGATTTTATTCATCCTTTTTCTATTTCTCTAATAATTTGTAGAAGGCTCTTACAGCTAGTTTTAAATAAGATGGTACTGTGCAGGTGGGTAGGACTGCGCGCGCGGGGCGTGCGGGGGTGTCGGTGTCGCTGGCGGGGGAGGGGGAGCGTGCTCTGGTGAAGGCGATCGTGCGGCGCGCGCGCCGGCCCGTCAAGTCGCGCGCCGTGCCGCCGGACATCGTCGCCAAGTACCGCGACCGGCTGGCGAGGCTCGAGCCGGAGATTGGTGAGACATACACATTGTTCAACTAAATATTAATAGTTTTCAAATATTCATGTATTTAAATAACAAGCGAAATTAACAAAATGTACAATATATTATAGAAATACATATATATGTCGATCTAGAAATTGGATAAGTATGACATATCAATACTATATTACTTGTTTAAA
>DWLR01000105.1:0-37596 GCA_018246295.1 Papilio alexanor hazarajatica | reverse complement strand
AGGTTCAGTTAAGTTGTATAAAAACTATAAAATGTACACTATCTGACGAAATGAACATTGCTAATATGGTAGGAAAATAAGTGTAGTTCATTAAAACAACAAATTCGCCACCAACTCAAACTGAAATGAGCAGAGTGTGGAGTGAAACAGATGCTGTATTTGCGTATTCATAACAGTAAGATGTCTGCCTGTCACACTGTATGAAATCAATTAATTTCTACCATATTGACTAAGTAAAAATTAATATGTCACAAGTTTAAATATAGCCAATGTTTATATTTGTCTCATTAGGATTTTTGAGATAACAAATTCCGTGGTTCTACCACGTAAAAAATACTGTATTTAAAATCATGTAAAAGTAGGAATTATGTATTTCATTGATCAATCAGTAATTCATTATGTTTGTGAAATTTGCACGTGCCAATTTTTTTATTCAACGCGATGTTTTCCTTTCCCTTTGGAGAAGCCTTTAAACGTTCTTTGGCTAATATTACGGCCTAGCAGTATTATCAAAAATCGTCGCAAAAATTGTTACAAATATAATTCTGGCTGATAACCTTTCTTTTGATTAAAGGTATTTTATAATTTCAATATTAGTAATTTCAAGATTTGCCAAAATATTAGAAAGGCGCATGTGCTCCTGCAATTTGAAATGCTGATTTCAGTTTGCTACGTGTCGGTGTAAAAGCGGCCGATGTAATGAGTTGCGTCGGCGGGCGCGGGTTGCCGGTTGCCAGTATTCCGGGCGAATTCAGCCGTATTCATATTCATTAGGGCGCGAAGGGCCCGCTTGATTGCACAAAGAGCCGACTAATTCGCTCCCGCGACTCCGTCCGAATGATGAGTTTAATTTATTTAAGCGTTATAACAAGTGCTCACTTCTCAAGATCATTCATTGCGAACTTCGAAAGGACAAGGGCTTTAACATTATTTTCAATTTCTCGGATTTGCATTTTTTTTGTAATACCAAATTAGTATGCAGTCTATACATGTCAACAATATCAAAAATTTCAAATCAGTACATTTTTTTGTCAAAATTTTCTGAAACTAAGAATAGTATTAATCGTCTGGAATGGTTCAAATGGAGTTACACAACGTTTTTCAAAATATATCTTTTGTTGAAAATCATCCTATAGTATATCTTTACAATATATAATTTTCAGAAAAACATATCAAAAATCAAATAATATCGATCCAAAGAAAAATATGGCTTGGCTGTTGACAGATTATTTAGAACTTTTAAAACAAATATGTCAACAATTCGTTATAAAAGTTGCTTAGTATCAGTACAAATATATAAAGGGGCATATAAACCAAATACAATGGTAGCAATGAGTATTGCCGGATCAATAGTCGACGGGCACGCGGCGGCGGGATCGGCTTAATTATTGAATTAGCATTTAAATGATTTCGGTAACCGTTCATTTGTAACTAATACAAATAGCTAGACGCATGAATAACATTAGAGGCCGCGCGCACGGAAGCTCGCCCCGCCAGCCGAATATTAACTAACCGTTCCAATATTTCCATGTGTTTGTTCACTTTTTAATGCTATATAAAATTAAAAATAAAATAACAACTGAAATTATGCTCAATATAAATAAACAAATACATTACAAATCCATCACAGAGCCAGGAGGATAAAATATAGAGTTGTGATAATTTTTTTGTACAAATCGTATACAATACTGCAAGCTTATGCAAACTTATGTTTGTTTTTACGAATTTGTCACTGTCCTTTGGTTGCAGTAACAATTAAAAATATAATTATTAGTCGAGTGATTAACCTTATAGCTGGAGACATCTCATGAGTTTAACCTAGTCTCGAATTGACTTTAGAAGTCCAAACAAACAAAATATAACGTAAAATAAATAGGTACGTTATTAAAAACAATAAACTTACCATCAGTTTTTGTTTTATGTATTCAAACATGTCTTTATCAGTAGACAAAGGGGTTGTTGTAATTCCATAGAACGAACCTTTTTTTTCTAAGTATAAAAGGCATTCACTTAATATTCGTATAGATGCAACGTTATTAAGCTACCGTCGTGAGAAAAACCAAACGTGGTCGTTGTAACAAATTGAATTCAAGTGGACTGTCTACGAATCTAGCGATTCCAAAAAGTTACGACTTTCTTGACTCCGTTGTTAACACTTTGTTTAGAAAACGAAGCGTGAGAAATTCACTTTGATACAATTTCATTCGGTTTCAATGTGTTTTATACTATTGCAATAACAAATATATAATCAAGATTAAATCTAAGTTTGAAAAAAGCAAAGATTTAACTTAACATCAGGCAATCCATTTGCTTATTTGTAGGCACATTGTGATGCTTTATTGAAAACGATAAGTGAGACAACACATATGTTTAGATAGAAAAGTTAAGAGTAATGAATTATTTCAGTTAGATTGCCTTATGTACGCGAAACATTCTTACGGATACTGTAGGAACTATTGATGGAACAAATCAAACAATTATTTTTTATTCCATTGCACTCAACCCTTAAACCTAAATTAAAAATTATTATAGTCAAATTACGGGCTTTAAGTCTAATTCTCATTGAAATATTTAGACTAATAGTGATAGGTACCAACTGTCTACCCACAAATAAATATACGGCTTGTCAAAGTACGTCACGAAGCATTAAAATCAGTGTTTCGGCGGCACGAACCATTAATTCTCATATTTATTGGTGCGCCGATGCACGAAACTCACTAACACGGTACGTGAGTACCTTAACTGATACCACGCTCGTCGCCCGGCCCCTTTCCTAAACCGATCAAATAAATTTATATACAATAAAGAGGTTTTACTAATGATTCGGTGTTGACAACTTTTTAACAATATTTTTCTGACATGCATACGCTCTCTTCAATTCTGTTCTACTATTTTCATCTACTAACAACATTTAATTAATTTTTATTATAGCGAAAACCATCTGTTCGAAGTTTACTAAGCATAAATTAACACAATTTATTATAATAGTATCAGTAATGTTTTCAATAAAATGGAATTATATTTTAACGAACGAATATTTTTTTAGGGGGGCTTTTGCCGCCCCGCTGCTCCCGCTGGCATGGGTGGCCAGAGACATTGTTTTTCAATTTTTATTTTTATAATCAATTTTACATTTTTCTCCTTAAGTCTTAAAATTCACATTTTTTTAAATTATTTTTTCCAGGTGGTGAAAGTCATTTTTATTTACAATTTTACTTAATACTAGTGCTAATAAAAATAAAGCCAATAAATAATAGATGCAATATACAGCAATAAAAATAAAATAATACATTAAAAATAAAACTCAATTAAAGATAAAAGGCTAAAAGGATAAAATACAATACAAATTAAAATAATTAAAACACAATAAAATAAATCGGTTAAAAGGATGTGCTAAATATTAGGTCGGGGGAAAACGTTTTTTCGCATGTTAGTATGTATAAACTTGTTATAAAATCTTTTTAGTACTGTTTATATCTGACTGATTTTGATGACATTAAAAAGGTTACATTTGAAAAAAAGAAACAAAGCCAGCTAATTTTAATTTGGTTTTATTTTTGTGAAATAAGTGAATCTTTTGAAGAAATTCGATACATTTTGAAATTTTATAACAAAAAGAAAAAATTGCAACGCAAGCCGCGAAAAGAAATTGTATCGTTTATGGACTTAATGCAGTGTCACTAAGAGTAACACAAAGTTGGTTTAAGAGTTTTCAATCCGGGATAATCGATGTCGAAAATGCACCTCTCTCTGGCTGCTGCGGATAAAATGGACGCCATTTTTGAAAAAGCGGAGCAAGATCGGCATATCAGTAGTAACGACATAGTTAAAAAACTGGGAATGGACCATAAAATAGTTTTGACATATTTGAAAAAGTCGGGTACACAAAAAAGTGTATTCGTACAAGAACGTGCGAAAAAGGTCGGTCAGGATTAAAGACTATGCTAAAACCCGGGTTAACTAGCAATAAGGTGTGTGTATGGTGGGATTGGAAGGGCCGAATCTCTGTTGCCAACAACTGATGAGATTAAAGCAAGAAGTTGAGAGAAAGCGGCTGGAATTGATCAATAGAAGAAAATCCTTCATGACAACGCCAGATTACACACATCTTTAGCCACTCAGCAGAAATTAAGAGAGTTTGGCTGGGAGGTGTTAATGCACCTTCAGATTTCTGTTTGTTTCTGTCTCTTCAGAATTCTTTGGTATCAGATTAACATTAAGAGATGACTGCCAAAGCTACTTGTTGCGTTTTTTTAATCATAAGTTCCATAAATTTCTACAGCAACGGGATCACGTCACTGCCTTCAAGATTGCAAAATGTCATCGAACAAAATGGAACATACATACTTTAATTAAATGTAAATGAACTTTAAAAAAAAGTCTTGTGTTTTCATATAGAATGCAAAGAAACTTTCCCCAATCTATTATTACACAGTTTTTGTTTTCCACTAAATTACGCAATTAAACATGAAACAATAGCCGAAATTCGGCGTCATCGCGTCATTCTTTATACGTGACGTAATAAACGCCCCCATTTAAATGTTCATGTTAAGATGTGTTATGCCCGAGTTACTGGGAAACTGCTTGAGTTAATACGTGCCATCGTGTTGTGCTGTTGTTGACGGCTCTCGGCGATTATCTAGATAGTATCATCTACGAAAGTTTAACGAAACAAAACGTTTGTGTCAAGAAAATTATAACAATGCATGGCGAATTCTCGGCGACTTGAAATAAAATCATATTTGTCGACGTCGAACTAGAAAAATTCTATCTACATCTAAATTAAATTCTACTCTTATCTAAATACTTGCCCATTTTAATACATAATTTCATTTTAATGCAATTTTTTCAAATATAATTTTATTGTATTGACATAAACGTAATCTTAATGTACCAGTATATTGGAGTTCTATTGGAGAGTCGTCTTTATTGTTATAATAAAAATTTAAAAACATGTATAAAAATAATTTTTAAATCGTTATGTGTTGAGTGAAGAATAGACAGTAGGTTAGGAAAGTTTCTTAGTACGGCGGAACATACTGTGATCGCCAACCCGCCTGCCAAGCGTGGCAATTATGGCACATTTCCCCCCAATTAATCCGATCAATGGGATAGGCCTATGTGGACATGACGATATGCTGGAGCATATCGTCATCATAGGCTAAGAAGAAGGAAAGTACTAAAACGTAAGTATTTGTATAGTAACTTACCTAGTGCAATGTTGCATATGATAGTAAAATTAGATTAACATGATGTACAAATACCAGGGTACTTTGTTAGAACATGTAAAATAACCTTTAACTTTATCGATGTTTCATGGTTTTCACTTAACGTGTACAAGGAAGTATTTTCATTTTAACGAATTTCTAATATGGGCACACTTCAAACGAGCCCCTATTCACACTCAGTACCTCAGAACCGATATACCCGTTGAAACTTTTGTGAGGAATTTTACGGAACCGCGGCCCTACGCCTTAATTGAAACAAGGGAATCCTTTGTACTGGATACGATGGTATTAAAATTGGACGAATGGTTAAACAAACTAAATTAGAATGTTAAGAGTTGGAAATCAATGTATTCGTAAATATAAATATTATATTAAGTAAAATAAATTCTTAATTTAATGTTGTACAGACAGTATATCTCAAACAAATTGTCATTACTTATTTGCGTACGACTTTATTAAAAAATTAAAATTCAGTTAAAAATCTCCTATATCCTTTACATTAATGTAAAATAAATTATATTTGTACGTTTTAGTTGAAATTATTAAACAAATTAATATATGCTACTCTCCAACAGATGGCGCGAGTAATAACACAAGGTCTAAGTTGCATGCTTACTTGCCCGTTAACATGACATCATAATCTTAGCAATGCGCGTTACCTACAACAATTACTTAAAGACATAATAATAATTCCCGTGCGAAAAAGGCTTGCAGCAATATTTTTAATGCATTCTTGGAGACAGAGGCGAGGCGGTGTGGGTAGAATCACAATTAGGCATGTGATACATACCTTAATCTGGTGTTTTTGAAATTCGAAAAATATTATCTGATGCCACTTGGCACTCATGATATATCGTTGTTTTTACGGTAGCTTAATGTATTTACAATGGTATTTGTATTTTATATCTTGATTTTATCATTACATGATTATATTATTTCTACATTTGGTTTTTAAGTAAACTCTGCCAGATTGAAGTTTTTTTACATGGAATATAAGTAAAGATTTTTTTTAATTATGACAATATTGACATAATTTTTTGAATAATTAAATTTTTGTCTTTTCTGACCAACTGAACGACTGTAATTCGAATAACCATCAATGTCTTTACCCTGCTTACCATACAACACGACCAAGTTTTTCTTTCATATGCATAAATTAAATTGACATCTAAAATAAGATAAAAAAATATGATGAGAAAAACTAAGGTCACTTTAAGAGTCATCCCGAGTGTATACTTTTTATTAATAGCATTACTCATCTCTTCTTCTGCTTTTACGAATAATATGCAGCTTGTAAAAAAAACATGTCACTGATCTTTCAGAGTAGATTATAGTGTTAAAAGAAATCCAATTAAACAATAATAATTTATGCCAAGACAGAAGATGATTTTATACAACGCATTCTTACTAAATCATGTTTCAAACATAACCGGTTTTTTAAAATATTAGGTGCTGGTTCCTTTGTGAATTGGGGAAACTTGTATTAATTAATTATATTCAATTTATTACTTAAAGTAGAAACTAAGAGAGGGCGCGGTGATCAGGTGACACAAACAAACAAAAAAACCGTTAAATATGACTGCGCATATTAAAGCAAAACTGGTCTGGCAGCGTGTAGTGATGTAGCTATGTATTTGTACATCCCAGTGGCTGGTAATGAAATAATTCATTATGATTCACGTTTTTGCATCTGACTGAAATTTATATTTAATTGAAAAATATAGTTTTTTCAATGTTATTTTTATCTCATTACTCCAAGTACTTCTAGGATTAACCTAGCTCAAAGAGATCAACTTCAATGCAACAAAAGATGCTTTCATAGCGAACAGTAGCTATTATTGCGGTATGAGCAATTAATTAATTAATAAATTAATTATTAGATCTGTAGTAGGGTTATGACACTGTCTGTCATCTGTCACCGTCGCGTGTGGATCTGTGTGCTACTTACTGTTAACAAGAAATTGTAATTTTTTTAATGAGCAGAAAAAATGAATACTATGATCTGTTGTACAACACTGATCGATTGTCTTTAAAAGACGATTAAGATATTCTCTAGAGACTAGACCAATTGAATTTCTTTTTTTGGCTGACACTTTAATTTTAAAGTTTTAACAAAAAGTACAAGAATTAATTGAATATACTACGTACAGTGAAATAGGTAAAGTTATTTATTATTTCTGTATGCGATTACACAGTTTTTTATGTATTAATCGTTTTTGAACTGTGGTCGTCATGCCAGCATCACGGATCATAACGTCTAAATGAATGCGAGGGCCAATGCGTAGGCACCGCCCCTGCATTAATAAAATTGTCATAAAGGTGAGATAAATTTTGAAAATAAAAATATGAAACATCTTAGTGGGTACAGGCAAAGAAGTCGTAAATCAATATACCTCTTTTAGATATTAAAATAGAAGTCTAGATCAAGGCTTATAACAAATTGTGGAGCGATCATTTTATTCTGAAAAATGAGCAGATCTCGATGTGCTTTCTCCTTTTTCTAACTTCTGCACTAGCTTATTCAGGGCTCATATTTATATTCATTTATTTATTTGACACTGACAAACAGAAAAAATAGAAATAAAATTAAACATAAAGTGACATGTATTCACATTAACCGAAATGAGACAAACACTAAATCTTAAAATTAAATAATATGAATAAGAGTTAAGAAAGGAAGAAGTAAAGTAGCTGAAGATATTACGGAGAAATTAAAAATATGAAGAATGAAAGTAAGAAGAAAAGGAAGAAAGGAGAGAAGGGTCGTTACATATTTATGAATAAATTTATTAATCGAGCTTTGAAGACGGAGCGGGAGCTTGAAAATAAATCTATGCCTCAGAGTCGGGTATAGACTATGGCCTTAGAAGGAATTTAATTTCTACCAACATGTAACTACACTTTGCATGTTCACACTATAACTGATATTTGATATCGTGAACGAGATAAGGCCAAGCTTTTTTATAGAAGTGTCCTGGTGATTTTATGGAACTAGACTACAAAGCAATTGAAGCTCAAAACTAAATTACAGAAACTCTGTAATAGAGTTTACAAGCAATAATCTTCGAAATCACAAATCAAGTTGTAAGCTGAACGCTTTCACGAGCACCGTAGGCGGTGCTCCGGTCGCTTCCAGCCATTGCGCCCTGACACACCGACGCTACGGATGGCGAACCGGATGTGCGGTGAACATGTTCGATGGAGCACAGTGAGGTTTGTTAAATTTTTGTAAGATAGCATAATATTAACAGTTTTAACAGAATTGCAATATTTTCACAACACCGGTTTCTTAGAAAAAAATACGATAAGTTGTAGTACACTAACTTTGTGAAAATGGCTTAGTGATATTAATCAATATTAGTATATATAGGAAGTATATAATAATATTGATTAATATAGGATATATAATATAGGTAGGTCAGCGTCAATTTCTGTCAAGTTTTGGTTTGAAGGACATTATAGTAAGTTAAATTACTGAACGAACTAAAATACTCTTTCATGTCTAGGAGTCACAACCACGTAATATGTAATGTTACCCATTCATATTCAATCACTATTTTCATTGCAACATCTGATAGTAAGTTACCTTTTATAATCTTACCAGTCCTGCATGCTACTCGTACCCCAAAAACCGTACCGAAAAATAATGTGTATGTTAATAAAATGATGTATCAAAAATTAGGTCAAAGTTGCTACTATAGAAAATAACAATCGAAAATATTTGGTCGGCAAGCAACCGGTTTCTGGTGAGATTAAGGTATACATCCTCCATCTCCTCCGCTATCCACTGGTCAACTTTTTACACTGCATCACGACATAATATAAAATTTTATTTTGTGTATAAATTATTTCATATTGTATACTAAACGCATGGACCGTGTGTATCATACTAGAAATAGCTTAGAACTGTCAAAATAGCTAAAATATACGGCGTTTTATTAACACCGGACAACAATTGTTCGGCAAAGTGTGGGATTCCTTACTTCCCTAGTTTATGGGAGACTGGACAGTGCGTGGGCTTGACGATGGCGCATGGTGGTCTAATGTTTAAGCATAATTATTTTTATGCATTATAGTTTCTCGTTCTGATATCACATCTCATTGTAACTTCTTAAATTGCCATATTTAAATATGCGTGCGTGACGTTTATTATTGACCCTTTTTATAATGCTTCTTACTTCGATGTGATTCATAAATTACAATTTTATATTACAGTATATTTTATTCGCCTTCATTCATGCTTTCTGTACTAGCGTACATAATACGAGTAGATTCTTATTAGAGTGAGATGTAATACAACGAAGGAACGCATTAGTACAGTAGCAAATTAATCACACTTCTCTTAAGGGTTCATCATAATCAGAACTAAACACTGTTAAATGCATCTCACTCCGATCCTTAGCGACATACTTAAATACTGTTTTTAATAAAATAAATCGACATGTTATATCGCGTCAGCAGATCGTTTTAATTAGTTCAATGATTAAGATCGTTCAATTATTCGATTCGGTGACTTGATGATTGCCGGCAGCGGACATCCTTGAGCGGTCATTAGGCATGCCAATAGATTATTGATTGGTGCTGATTGTTCGCTCGCAGTGTACGTAGCGCAGAGTCGGGTCATTTGTATGAATCTCTGATGGTTTTAATGGCCAATCTAGACTAATTGTACAGAGCAATGTAGCAAAGTATGCGAAGAATTAATGAAAAATTTTTGAACCTTGTTAAGTATTAAAATTGAGACAGTGCAGTTATAATACTGAGTTTCGTCTAAAATAATGTGTGTTCGTAATGCAACTATATTTTTATTACATTGACAAAATTTAAATAACTCTTAATATTTACTCACCTATGTATGTCTGGCATATATGGTGTCTACATAAAAACAAATTACAAATTAAACTTAACTTTAATGTTCAATCGAGAACTGTTAACTACTTTAATAGTAGATCTACTGTTAAATAGAGTTTTTATTTATTTACTTTACTGTATTTATTTATTAAATATTATTATAGAGTAACAGTAAAATATGTACCATTTTACTATTGGGAACGTTTTAAGAGTCAACATATTTCTAAATTAATTATCTCGGACGTGCTAAAACGTCGCCAGTCGGTACGGCGTTCTGTGAAAGTTTTCACTGCTCTGTGCAATTAGTGCCTGCGTACAAATTGTCAGTACGGTTGTCATGCTATCTATGAGTGCTTCAAATTGCGGATAATTGATCGCCAATGAGTCTGTGCGCGTGACCTGAACGTACCGGCCGAAATTTGCGACTCGAATTTTATGTATGCATTGCTGCAATGACTACCTACGTATTATAGTAGACCTAATTAATATTGGCCTCTCAAAAAGGTAGAAATTTCATTTGATCATTGTTATAACTGCTCCTCTCAATGGTCAGGTTTATGTTTTCAGGTTAAGCAGTGGCTTAAAGAGAAATAAATAATGACAGTCTCTCTCGCTCTCTCCCTCTCTACCCCCCTCTCATCTCTCCTCTCTCGCTCTCTCTCTCTCTCTCTGTCTCTACAATCAGTAACTAAATAATTATATATAATTGAAAATACATGATAAAAGTTTATGCGTGGATGATACATCTGCTACTATACATACTTTTATAATTTTGGTTCATAAATTTAAACATGAACGTGTGATATATACGTCTAAGGACGTAATTACATATTTTTCGTCTTTGTTCAATGGTAAAGTATGTTCAATACTTATATTAATTAATTTTCTTGAAGGTGTTATCTAAAGGAAATCTTTGGAAATTATCATCGAAACTAGAACACATGTATTCACATACATAGCAAGCAAATTTGAAAAGTTCTTAAATTAAATACAAATGCAAATAAACAAAGATATCGAATTTTTATAAATTAATGGTTCAGTTATAAAGTTGACGAGTATTTTGACAGGCATCCTTAAGTAATGAACGCTGGGCTGTTGCTTATTACATTATTTTACGCGGAAAAACTAATGTTATGAAAAAATACTCCGCTGAACGCCCCATCAATTTAGATTAGTCCAGTAATAGCCTTAATAGGCATACCAGTGGAGGTTAAAATAACAGCCCCTTCGTGGTATAAGAAAGTCTATGTAAAACTTAAGCTATAACAAAATATCAAGCCTATTAGTAGTTGCCTGTGACGAGTTATTGCGAGGGCTGAGCCTTCTTAATAGTTGGTGATATTTTTGAAAAATAAAACTTGGAAAGTAATGCTTTTGGTTTCTAACAGCTTCATACAAGTCAAATAAAGCTGTGAAGGCCTTATGATGTGCAAAAATATAATTTAATAAAAATGATTATGCTACCTGCATTTATAAATCCCCGCTAGCAGTCAATTTTTATAAAGCTTATTTGGTTGACAGTTAAATTTGAAGACTACGATATCATAAACGGCTTGTAACAGTAGTGCCTATGAAATCTGTGCTAATATTGATGCAACATTTAAAAAGAAAATGGGCTCGCCACATGAAAGTTCTTTGCTTTCTGAGATAACACATCAACACACAATACGTCAGAGAAGATTTGAAAAAATATTTAGAACATTTCAAATGTTGATGGTGTTATCAAGTATGCACAACTGTATATTTTGGATGTAGGTAAAGAAATTTAAACAATTTACAGAAAATAATTTGAAACATTTTTTTTACCCATAATTTTAATTAATATAAATAGTTGTTACTTACAAACATCAAGACTACCTAGCCAAATTACAGCAAGGTATTGAACGTAACATGGAGAAGTTAATTTCTGTATGGGTGGCCCATCGATAGCTTTAGTTAATAAATTAGTGAGGTTCTGCGACCCTCCCGCTTGTTACTTAAGTTACATTAACTTTTTCATTACTTCATTGTGTTGTACTTTATAAACATGCTATATAAACATAATCATTTATATGCATTAATTTGTGTACAAAACAGTGGTACAGTCCGCCACAACAACATCTAGTGCACGACCGGTGAAATAAAACAACCTCACAGAAGACAGGCGTGAAGTAGAAGTTTTTTGTGTTTCATCTGATGAGTGAGAAGCCTGAGTCCAAATTCTAGTCCTCTTACCCCACCCAACCTTTTCTAATAAGGAAAGGATGGGAAGGGGAAATGCATTCCCGAGGGTCGGCGTCAGGCAGGTGCCCGGCTGAAAAAACTATAATCAAAACCAATTACAGTATTGACTACAGTGGAGTCCAAGACATATGAAAGAGTAGTACATAATGTGCCGACCCTACGTAGAAGAGAAGAGGGCAGGGTAGGGCCGGTTGATGATGATGATATGTTATCAGCCAAAACATGTTGACTACTACACGTAGGTCGCAACTTCATGTTCACACTGTGCAGGTGCACTCCTGCAATCATGATCAGATTGTCGGTCAATCTTTTACGAGACCAGAGTCTTCACATATGTGGCATTTTGGTGTAGGAATCTTCATCGAATCTAGGATATGTGAATCTATAACATCTGTATGATTTCACGGAGATTATTTTGCTTTTTCACTCACGTATTTCTAAAACATCTCACTTATGTTTTCAGATCGATTTTATTAGGATGTGGGTAAACATAGAGTTTTCGCAATTGTGATACAAAAAACCAGGGCCACGAACGCTCTGTCTACCAGTTCTTTGTATTCAGTCTATCTTGGTAGGTTGGGAACCAGTTTTTATTTGCCAAAATGTAGCTCCTTTCTTATTTATATTTTTAACTGAAGCATTTTACATACGTATACATAATTTCTACTGATACAGATTTTTAAATATTTTTAATTAAATATATTTGTTAGAATTGAAATAATAATTTCTTTTAGCTACTTAGGTAATTTTTTAACCATTTTCAAGCATTTAAATTTTGCATAATATTAAATGGTAATGCTAAATAACATTTAAAAGAGTAGGTAAAGAAAACTATTATAACTATATAAGATTTTGGTGTAGGAAAACAAACTTTTTTCTCACAACGAGGAATCAAAAAGAAAAATGGTTCGCGTGTGTCGAGACCATTACACTGTTGTCATAAGGGTTAATAGTTCTATAAGAATCATCCAATATGATAATAAAATCGACCTTTAAGTCTTTAAATTGTCATTATATATACGTGAAGCCTGGTAATCATAACTACAAGCTAATCAATGTCGTATTAAGAATTTCCAAAGTCGTTTGTGAATAGCTAAGCGGCGTCATTAAGGCTATTTTGTAATTACTACCTCCTTATCGCAATTTTTTCTTTATTTACCGCATAAATGTGTGCTTGTTAGTGTAATTTATAGTAAATATATGGCATGGCATCGTTTATGTTTCAAATACCTTGTTGCAAATTCAAACTCAAGTCTACTGATAGAGCGGAACGATTATATAATTATTTGATTTCATTACAAATATCGAATTCAAAGCTTCATTTTCAGTGGTTGAATTTGTAGTTGAATAGAAATATTTCTTCTATATAAATATTTTCATTAATTTCCGTAATTACTAGTAATATTTATTATATATTTGACATTTCCGGCCTTTGTATTATCGCTGTAATATAAAATTAGACATACGTCCTTTTTCATAATACTAAGACAATCATATTAATAACAAAGAAACAATTTCATCATCATCTCCCTGCCCTTTTCCCTCCTACGTAGGGTCGATTTAATGTGTACTAATCTTCCATATATCCTGGACTCTACTGTAGTCCATACTGTAATTGATTTTGGATATAGTTTGACGGCCGATGCCTTGCTGACGCCAACTCTCCTCGGGGAATCCACCCACACTTCCCATCTTTTGCTTACCATAAAAGGGTGGGTACGGGAAGGGGGCTGGAATTTGGCCTTATGTATCTCACTTATCAGCCTGTATTCTGTGTGGTCGTAGTATTACATCGGCCATTCGTGCAACAGATGTTGTTGTTGCGGACTCTACCACTTTTCAAACAAAGAAACAATTTATATGATAAATTCTGAAGTAGGCTGTTACAGATATCCTAGGCAACATATTAAGTACCTGAATAAACATAGACTCAGACATTTTCAGCTAGTGGTATCAAGCCTTTATTATTATTCTGCTAATTCTAAAAGGGATAAGGAAAAGGGGAGATTGATAGAGGACGATTCATGCTGCACATCAGTCATCAGATAAAACGAAAAAGTTTAAAATATCACTATTTCATTACAGTCGGCCATTTAAGAACCGTTTGTTGCGTGCCTTTACTACTGTTAAAATCTCTATTCTTAACAGTTTGAAACGAATTGTAATGAAAAATCTTTATTGTAAATTGCCTTATTCGTTGTAGCCCGCGACAAGCAGCAATGAAACTCTACTAAATACATCGCGATACGACCAATAAGAGAACTTGTGATGGTCCCGATATTACAAAAACTCATAGGAAATGAAAAGAGAACCTCTATTCGGCATTTTTATTGTTTATTGTAGTCAACTTTTAATTTGGCTAAGTTTTCGGTGCGTGATCCGAAGTCGTTACTTTTTTCTTCCTTTTGTCGTATTTAGTGGGGTTTAGCTTCGTGTCTCCTACTTAATGCTTCCTATTAGGTACGCTAGGGTCGTAATGTGTGACATGTTATAATCTAAGTTCATCATTAATTTCGCCGTGGAGGCAATTTACTATATGGATTACGTGAAGATTTGAAGAAAAGCGAAATAACTTTTTGTTTACTTTTGGAAAAGTTTTGTAATAAATTAAATAAAACTTTTGATAAATAAGAATTTACAAAACATACAGAAACTCTATATTTTATTATTTTAGTCTAATCTGACATTAGGAGTGACGACGATTGGGGACACTATTCTTCTTCAGTCAGATCTAAATTCTCCTTCTGTGTTCTTTTAGAATTCACGCATCTTCTCTTGTACTGTGAGTAATTGTGGCTTTCGGTAGTTATTTTGCTTTAGATGACCATTTAACTTGGGGCCACTTTTGTTTCAATGAAAAGTTTCGGAGACATAGCATTTAAAAGAATGCAAATAGCAATGAAACTATACTTATTAATAGTAGATAGAACGGTAGACTCACTAATCATCAGCATATCTCTGTTTGTCAGGACTGAGTCGCACTTGGTTTCTGTTCTTACAGTACTTTTTATCATCTTATATTTTATCATTATATGAGAATAGGTTCACACCAAATGTCACATTTCGACCCTAAGGCTTGGTCATAAACATGTAATTTAACCAGACACTTAAGATTTATCTTAACGTGCACGTTTATTTTAGATCGTTAGTAATTCCGGAACACTAAATCTCCACAGAACGTTATTTGAGAGATTGGGGTAAAATCTATTACTGTATTACAGTCAGCTAGTCGGTACTAATAGCTAAGTATGCCTTTTGAGCTACGAAACGCCGGAGATAAGTGGAACAGTGTATCGATCATCTATTCAGAGGCTAACCGCAGGCGAAATCCGATGAACGTTTCTCACAAAAGGAACTGTACCATACTAAAAGGCGATTTTTTTAAGCAAATTTTTAATAATATACATATGCATACTAACTCATTTTTAAAATATAACATGTGAATTTAAATTATTTTAGATGCAGTTTTTTTTAGCGTAGGTGTTTAGAATTTTAATAATATTGGATAATCATCTTCAGAAGCTAATAATACCATGTTGTGGCGCAGCTCCTGCAAACCGATAATAGCTATCTGAAATATAAATTGAAAGCAAAATTAAATTAAAGTCATTTCTCCCTTAAAACTTGGAAAGCCAGCTTTTAATCATAGTGCTATGATAGCAGCATGCGGTTATTATAATTATTCGTGCTATTAAACTAGTTAGGTGTCAATATTAACTTAGTGTTAATCTCTTACTCAGACCAGACCCCAAAATATTTTTTTCTAAACTTATTATTATTTTTATGTCCTTGGAATTGAACTCCGGACCCGCAACGTCACAGCTAAGTACTCTAACTGAGATAATGCGAGAATCATTTTGAAATTCATTAATAACTACAAAGTAAGAAATGGTTTATTATCCGTTTCGTAAATCTAAAAGGCGTTGGCAATAAAACGTATTCGCCTCTCAAATACGAGGAAACGTTAAAAAGTGAGTTGCAATTTCATTGTGTGCCGAAGAATTATGACGTATGTGAAATCGGCATTTGCAAATCGTTTAACGGATACCGAGGAAATTGCAGACAATTTTACATAATAGTCTTTCAAGCTTTCATATATCGTCGTCGTTCGTTTGCGAGCGAGTGCGGCCTAATCGAGACTATTGTCTACGCAAACACTTTGCTCAACCTTCGCACTGACTTTTTACACGAATCATTTTTAATTTTATGACAAAATTTTATATCGATCTTCAAAAAAAAAACGCTTTAAAAAAAACGCTTGCTATTTCAATGGTGTTATAGTGCACCACTGGAAAAAAACACTAAGGTACTAATGACTGGCAAAACGCCCAATCAATAATCGTAATTACATTAATTTGTTGTTGATACAAATGAAGTAAATACTACCTGTGGGAGAGTAATGCTGCTTACATAAAAAATAGTCAAACGATTCTGTTACTTTAATAGAAGTAAAATCATTTAATAAGCAAGGAAGAACGGACTTTTGTTGGTTTAGTTTTATGTAGTGTAAGTAGAAGGAGGAATTCTAATAAAACATATTAGCATATCAAGAAAATTTGGTGACATACTGAAGAAGAAAAATAATAATACAAATACCATTTTAAAAATTCTAGGACGTGCTGAATGAATAATAAAACAGAAGGCAATCCCTATCGCAGTTGCCGTCGGTACGGTTGAATTCACGCAAAATTGATTTTGTATTCAAATGCTAATTCGACATATTGTAGGCAGAAATGACTTCTTGAGACACTCAAGACGGTATTAAACAAAAAATGTAAAGAATGAGACGTTTGTTTTGAAATTTTACACAAGTTTAGTTGTATATAAAATATGTATTGTAATAACCACGTGTTAATTATTTTGTTATTATTTAACTATTTTTTTTACTACAGAGATACTAGTGGAATAAAGAGGAATCAACATAATCTAAGGATCTACACTGATGGATCCAAAACGGATCAAGGTCCAGGTGCAGGAGTTTTCTCAGAGCACTTAAACATCAGCATACACAGACCATTAGGTGCGTACAACACAGTTTTCCAAGCAGAATGCATTGGTGTGATCGAAGCAGCGCAGGCAATAGCTGCAAGAAAGGTTAAGGATAGAAATATCTCTATACTCTTGGACAGCATGGCGGTGCTACAAGCACTGAGGAGTAGTATTAATTACTTCAGCACTCATTTACGAATGTCTGCGATTAAATGAAATTGGTGCAGGAAATGACGCAGCAGATGCGCTAGCCCGCGGAGGCTCCAGTAGCTGAGCGATCGGCCCAGAGCCTGTCGTTCCCTTACCCCCACATACTTAAGGTCGTAGGTAATGGAGAAAAGCCACGCACTTCACTGCGATATATGGTACAACATAAATGACTGCAGACAGGCAAAAGAAGCCTTTCCAAATATCAACAAGCGTTTCTCAAGCAGGTTACTTCGCCTGACCAAGTCGCAGATCCGAATCGTCGCAGCAGCTCTCACAGGTCACGGGTATAATAACAAACATCTGTTTAATATAGGGATCACCGACAGTCCTTTATGCAGAGCGTGCATGGAGGAGGAAGAAACGGCGCCCCACGTCCTGCTACACTGCCCGGCAGTGTCGGCATACAGGGTTAAGTATCTCGGCACACCAGGATCGCGACCAGAGATCGCCGGCAACATAAAGGGGTTGCTGGGGTTCTTTGGGGAGCTGGGTTGGCTGGAGTGATCCATCATCTTGAAGTTTTTGAGTTCCTTCTGATGATTGAGCACAATGTCATCCATCATCTTAAAGCACAGGTTATCTAAGAATTAAAATACGTTTCAATAATTTAATTTTGTAGGTAGGAGGAACTAGAGACGTAATTAATTGACAAAATATGGCTACAGCGTACCCCTAAATTATGATTATTTGTAGTATATGCTTATCACTCTATTTTCAAATAAATAATTACACCCGTAACCAAGAGGGGTAATCACAGATTACGGATATCCATTTGGCGCAATCCTGGCACACCTGTCTCACTTCTACTTCCATGCATCTACGTTTACATGTTTTTTGATTACGGATATTTCTTATATCGCCTTTTAAACTGGACGATATAATTTCTCCTAGAACGTACCTGTCAATACGGACACTCACTGTTGCAAAATAAATTTTTCTTATTACTCTCTCTACATTATTTATACCCGATCGAACCAACTCTTATCTTTAACGGTTGTGAATTCCCTTTTATTTGCTTTTTATTTCAAGGCAGCACTTACGTAATTGTATAAAAAATAAATTATTACAAATAGCCACGTGTAAATCTAACAACTCCTAAAATTTACATAATGATATTATTCGAATATATACAATACTCATAATACGTTCGACTTGAACCTTAATGTATTGTCGAATGTCCACAAAGTTTATGATAACTATAAATAATTTTAAATCTATTAATATTGAACAAACAATTTGTTTAGGGTATTAACTTTTAATAATAATCTATTATATGTGGTTAAAATATTTTTTAAATCAAATATTTTATGAAATGAACGCACAGACTAACGGTCGACTTAATGGAAAATCATATGTGTGGACACTAATAGATTTTGATAGGTGAATGCGTCGGATTAAAGGTTATGTTTACAATAAATTTGTATTCGGTGAAAGTTTATTGGCAATTGATTAACATATAAAATGGAATAATCAGAATTGTATTATAATAACAATTTTTCTTCTATATATTTAGCTTAAAATGAATAGTTGGTAAAATGTAATAAATAAAGTATTTTTTGAAATAAAAGTATTATTTTTATGTTTTATATTAATAGTTTGGTCATAAAATCTGAAGTATAAGATTCGAATTTTAATAATTATCAGTGAATTTATAAAAATTCTGGTAATTGCTATATAAACACGTGACATATATTCGATTAAGGTCATTAAATGCTATTGCCATATAATCCAATTTTCATAAAGGCAAGGAAAGGAAATCACATGTCGCGATTGCTACTTAAGAATGTAATGCCGTCGTTCGTAGGAAATCAAATTGAAACTGTATATGTCGGTGTTGAAATTTCGATTTGCAAACATCGAACAGCTGCAAAATATTTTTTTCTTGTGAGTGTGTTTTTTTGTTTTTTTTTTTACAATTATGGTACAGTGTTTTTAGTAGTATAAACACCGTTGAGATATTATCCTTGAGAAGTATGCTAGGCGTGACTTTAAATGATAGCATGTACATCACATGTTCACTGTAACAAGACTTGCAATAGGTTCTTTTAGTTTGCTTTCATATTTTTATATGCACAATCTAAAACAAAATATATCCGGCAGTGACTTTAAAACACCTCTTTCAATAAATTTAAGTATGGATTTTACAATCCCTTTGTCTCTATAAAAAAATATAAATCTGCGAGTGTTCGACTGTTTCACCGAGAGCTGCAGTCAATAGGTCTTAACAAAAGGCGGTCCCTAGCATCCGACAGAACGTAACAATGTTGCTTCGTCGCTACCGTCAGAAGATTAGCCGCCAGGGTTGTCCCAATAACGTTGTCTCGAGCGAGTTGTTAAAATATCGATATTGTCGAGCGATTAGTTCGATACTAATAACGATCTACAAAGCATCGATTAGAAGACATTAGTCTTTAAAAAAATTAAATCAGATTGATTAATGTCGACATCGTTACTGCACGTGTTGCAGTTGTTGCATGTACAAAACATGGCAATAGTGTAATAAATGTTTGGTAAATTAATGTTCGTAAATTTCCCCAAGTTTTTGGAATACTTATGTATATCAAGTTTGGTCTATTAATAATGATAGGTATAAAAAGATTAATACTCATGCTACATTGCAAAATTAATATTAAAATATCAACTAACTCACGCCATTCACAAATTGAACATCAAAATATTCCATTGTAAGTACACTGTCCGTAATAAGCTAGTGCTGGTAGCCGAGTCTCGTACAATACGAAATTCTATCACTAGTACACACAGTTGCATACATCAACGTGTCGACCTTTGAAATTACCTCAGCGATTGGGTTCGAAATATGAATGGTAAATTGGATGGCACCGGGGGCCCCCACACGTCTTTACGCCGCCCTGTCCCACTGAACAACGCTTAAGAAAATTCCATGAATGCAAAATAAGCCACTAACAACGCCAACGTATTGTCTTCGTGTTTTGCCTGATTAGAACTTACTGTATATTGCATGCCGCCTTTTTACACTATGTACTTTATGTCAACATATTTCGCCAATGTTACGGCGCATTTCAAAGTGTGAAACAACTATTTTCTTTACTAAATCGATACATATTTTAGGTTCATTTTTATAATTCATAATTATTGTTATGATCATTTGGCGTAAAAGATTTAATTAATATAATATACGAAAACGCACTTTTGTTTAACAGTAAAATAATTAAATATTAATAAAATTAATGTTTAATGATCAAATCTTTTTTTCCCAGTTGGAGCACCCAGTCATTACACTGATTTAGCGAATAGATTTTTCTAAAAAGAGCCTTAACAATAACATATATGATAAATTTAAATAGTCTGATAAACTCTTCAAGAAACATAAAAAAAGTTTTTGGAACAGTTATTCAACTAAAGTAATAATTACCGACACAACATTGATGCAAACATGAAACAATCTAAGATAATAAAGCAGTGCCGCGGCAAAACTGGCTAACTTTTAAAACGTTATATGGGCAGTAATAAAACGTTCGTTCGCGTACGAGCACAATACTTGCAGAAATATTTTTGAATACGGAATTAGGTTTGCCAAAAGCGCGGGGAGCAGATAAGGCAGAAAAAAAAACAAATTTGTAACGGGTAAAGTTTTTGGAGGCGGAATGTCTCCCTTGGGTGCTGAATCTTCGTCGGCGTGGCTCGTAAAACTCGGGACGTGGGCAAGCGGGCAAATTTGTCCTGAGAGCGACCTATGACGTTTTGATGAAATGTATCCTAACCGTTTCTTACGCCCTAGATACATATTCATAACCAATATCTATAATGCGCCACTGCTCCGGACCAATATATTGACCTTTTTAAAAATAAATTTTCTAATTTAGACAAAGAGCTATGCAGGATTTTTTTTTCATAAATAAATCTGTCACAGAAATCTCGTTAAAATAAAAATTTCAGTCCGCCGCTCAAAGAATTGCGCACACGAATGTTCCTCGCATGATGCTCGCCTCTTCAAAAGAATGGCACCCGTGTCTAAGCTATCTTGTAGGAATTTTAAATTGGACGAATCGCTCAAATGTAAATGGTTTTCCTTTATACCCCATCCTCTCGGGCTGCCCACCCCCGTCTATTGCGCGCCTAGAGGCGACTGGCATACCAACACACGCGCACACGTGTACACGAAAGCCTACGCCGTATATCACCACTCAATTTAGACCTCTACACTTGCATTCGTCATCCGATTTTCGTCTAACTTTACATACGACGGCGGGGGGTGGGGGAGATCTTGTTATATTAGTATCGTTAAGCTAACGCTTACAACACATACAAATCTCACACAGGCTCACATCTCATCTCGAATATACTACTAGCAGTAATGCGAGTGTGAATACGTAAATACGTTTCAAGATCGCGACTTCAAAAACGCGAAAAGCAATATGTCTTCATAGGGAAACGGTGCACGAAATCTTATTCGTTTACCTTTAGTTTTTAAATATTTCACAAGCTGTAGATAAGGCAATATTTAAAAATAAATATCACTTGTAATGTGATACTACAAGTCTAATAATATATTGCCGGTAAGGCGCAGGCGAGCAAACATTACTATCTCATGTAACCACCTTGTTCCACATCTTAATTATCAACACTAATTTAAAGTCTTTTTGGCAATGCCTCTATAAGTCTTCTGGATGTTAATGTATACAAATAAATGCCATTTTTACCATAAGAAAGAAAACAAATGACTGTGTTGGATTTTGCTAAGCACCTCTTCCAAATATTAAGTATAACATCTGTAACCCGTTTGCCATAAGTCTTGAGATTATAAGAGTATAATTTGTGGGAGTAAGTTGCATTGTTTACTTGTATTTCCTTAAGAATCTGTGAAAGTAAAGATTAAAATTAAACTAATCACGTGGTCACGTGTCAAGCGAAGCGTATCGTAAAAGGTTTAATGCGTGGGCGAGGTCCGTTGATTAATTAAAGCTTATCGGGTCCGAGTCTGGTTGATAAGATGCCCATACATTAGAACGGGCTTGGCTGCTTTCAGATAATTAGCGAAAGTAACTAGTAAACAACTCTTAAGTAAAGATTTGTGGTTACTTTTAATATATAGATAGACTTTTACGCCGGCAAACAAAAATAAACTTACAAATTAATACTGTGTAAATGCAATAAAATGTAATTTAGAAAAGGTAATCAGCAATGATAACACGTACTATATCCGTACCCAAAATTGGCCTAAAATGTTGCATGATATTTTTTACACGTCGCGTTAACTAAACAATGCATTTCTGTATTTATATATGGTTTTGTAATTACCTTAACTGTTAACGTTAGTAACGTAATGTTTTTACAAATATTTTATTACGTTTTTCAAATTAGAAGAAGTAATTTTCAGAAATTACGATGAATTTAAGAAAAATTATTCTAGCGAAGACTAGCCTAACTTGAATTGAATGAGTCATTAATTTTATTTATAAGCGTTTTCAAGTGAAATCTTAACATTGACATTTTATACTTCATTGCTTGACATACAAAGCTATTCGACGATAGATGGCGATAGCTGTAGAATAGTTCACTGAGAACATTTTAATACACGTGGGGCAAAAATAAGGCAGTGATTTCTATTTTAAGTTTGTTTTAATCGATAAATGTATCAATAAAGCTGAGATTAATATTGATTTGTCATTAATTATACGTATAAAGGATAACAGATTATATTAACGAATTTAATTTTAAAAGTCAAATAATAGTCGTGAAAGGACACTATGTATTAATACAATCGCTTATGGTTTGATGCATTCGATTTCTTTGAAATATAATTCTATACAGTCACAACCGGGGAAGTACCCGACATCGGTGTTTAGTTGACCAAATTTCTATTCACTCGAGTCGTTCCCAATTCCCTCTTCACTTCCTCTCACTCATTTACTCCCCTATTCCTTTTGTTTATCATCTTCATCTTTGTTGCAATTCACTTTTGTTGCGAAGGTCTATGGATAATGGTGAGCAATTAACATTAATATAAAGGCTGGCTCGTTTGCCTAGAAGATAGGCCGACGACCTTGTCAAGGCTGTAATATTTATAAAGATTTTTTTTTTTTGGTAAAAGAGCTATAATAATGACAAGAAATTTAAATGTGTGTGTTGATTTTGTTTCCTTATATTTCCCCATAGTGTTCTAGCATGAGATATAAAATATGTTAGATACGTGGACGTAAATAAATATTGTGTCACACTACGAATAATTAATTTTAGGCCTAGTACGAAGAAAATTGCGAACAATACAACATCTCGAAAACCCGCAAGTTTTCCTTAACGACTTCAACTACTCTCCGCGTGGAAAGCGGTGAAAAGGCATTAATTTAATTTTATGGTTTTTGTGTTTGTCACACTGCGAGTTTAGCGGAGATTTGTAGACCTCTCTAACGAGCCTCTCAGCTTAATAAGGGCTGGGGGCAGAAATCGGGGACACTTTAATTTAGATTTAGGGAAAAAGTAGTTTTCTTTCGACAAAATGCATTGTTCATTTCTTCCAATGGCATTTATTTTATATCAAGTTATTTGTTTGTTTAAAAAGTTATTACAAAATATTGCTACTAGGTGGCGCTAGCTGGCAGTTGTATTTTTTTTTTAAACATTTTCGGAGCAAATACTAATTAAATAAACACATTTAAATCTGTGTCAAAATTAACTTGTGTATGTTACAATTTTTCTCTGGTATTTTAATGGTAGAAATTTCATACGTCATTCATCTTAACACTTTTGCAAAGCTCTGTTTTCATTGTGATAATTTAAATCATACAAAGCTCGGTGAACATGCGTTTATATTTACACTGACAGTGAATCATCTGACAGCATTCCGAGGTATCAAACAAGTCCTATAAAAGAGCCAGCAACACATCTCCTTCGCACTTCTTGCTTCTCCCATCCCCGCCATTTATCAACCATTTGAATAAATTCAATATGTACATTGAATTGCGTGTAATTAATGGTTTTATTCGTTTAGCACTTAAAACGCTTTAAGGGCGAGGTGTCCAAACATTCTTCGTCTCATTTTATCTAGTGCGAGAGAAAAAGACGGCTGCGCAGCCCAGAACACCCGCTGGTTTAGATCATTAATATTGATTTGTGGTCAATCAAAGCTCTGGAGGATTTCACTTTTAATATTATTTTTTTCTTCACTATCAGTTTGAAATGGTTTTAAGGAGCCGTCGTCTTTATTAGGGTTTATGATACTTTTTCATAAAATGACAGTAGTTATAGTATGAAATATAACTCGACTAACTTACAAAAGAATACTTTGGTATTTTGTGTTTTAATATCTTGCCTTAAACCAAGAAATAAAGTAAAATTAAGGGTTGAGTAAAACTTCTAATAAAGGATATACATATAAATGTTATCTCTGTTTGGAGTAGACAAAGATAACATTTTCCATTAGATCTTCACCAAGCTTTTTCTAAGAATAATTAAATAAGAATAAATTTATATGTAAATAAGTATACGAAACAGTCAGATTGCATATCCCATGCTGAACCAACATCGTCTATGTATCTATTTTCTAGGTTTAGGAAAGATAATTTTCTAACATAATCGTGTATCGAGGCCCTTAAGTACTTTGAATAAAAAAGTGAATTAATTTGAAAAAAAAAAAATGTTATGATAATTTACGCGAATTCATTACACGGTTTAAAAAATCTTATTTTTTTTGCAGTATCTGCTACAATCATCATACAAAAAATATTTCAAGTACTTCTTTCTACAAGGTAATTTGTTAGAGGAAACCCCGGTGGGTTTACAACAACAACACGCCACAATTTGGTGGAAACCGATGGATTTTATACGGTTAAAGATAATGAGATCAAAATCAAGATCAAAATTCAGCAGTGGACTGATACAGGAATGATTTGAAGTTATGAATGCCCAATTACTTGTTTGAATTTATATAACTAATAACTGGATAACAGTTACTTTAAGCTTTCTCAATATCAAAAGACCTAAGTAGGGAAAACGGAAAAATTTATTCCACATTTTTAAACAAAGAGAAATCACGAACGATCTTAGACGGTCCTAGAGCATTATATGAAAGTATTCTGACCGCTGGTCATATAACCAATTCCAAATTCCTACAGACAATGTGGTCATAATGGAGTCTCTTAAAAACCATACCCACTTGAAGCACGAAGCCTAATGATTCCACTCGATGGAATAAAAGCTAGAGGGCGCAGTCACACGTCGATGAGCAATGGCTCCGGTCAGAGAGTCATTAAGAATGCAGTGTCTTATCTAACTTGGAATAATTAATGAAAGTGTGGATGGAATTGCGTCTTGCTGTGATCTACAGCATGTTTCAAATATTTTAATTATACAATTTATTTGATCGTGATCGTAAGAAAAAATATTTTAGATTCATTAATTATTTTCTCGCAACGAGCTTTTAAGTATTTAACATATGAGACAGTTGGTAGGTAGGAAGGGTTATCAAATATTGAGTAAGATTCTCAATCATATTGATAAATTTACTATTTGTTATTTTGTTCAGTAATATATTCTTTTTATTTCATTTCATGAATTTTACAAATCTTGTATTTGAATAATATTGCTCCGATAGATTTTATCTACGCCAGCAACACTATTTGACGTTTTGCCCCTCATAATATTTTTAAATCGAGTTGAAGCAAATCGGGGCATGCTATATCTCATCCAATGTTCGTAAGATTATTCTTAAGAAGATCCATAAGATTTAAAATATCTGTAAACTATGGGGTGCAAACTATTATTTGAAGATGAGTAATGACACGTAATCATTGGAATTATGAGTGCGCAGTTTCCTTTGGTCCTATAGATCTAGATGATCTTTTTACAATGCGATTGATGGATTTCACGGACGCAATGCATCTGTTGTAGACCGCGCGAAGTGCATTTAAGAATCATTTGACTTGCAATATTTAAAGGCAAATTTTTAATATTGCTACCAAAGAACAATTTCACATTGCGTCTACGATTTATTCTTCAAGAAATGTTATCTTAATAAACTACGGATGATAATATTTCAAAGAGTTCAAGATTATTGTAATCATATTGACGTAAACAAAAGCAACTTCGAAATTCATTGATCATCAAATTCAATCATCTCATTCCAAATATTTTCTTCTTCCAAATTTAATTGCTAATTTTTGTTGCAAAATGGCAAATGAAAATTGTTACGTATTATAATCCTCAAAAATATCTATATACCAAGTCAGTTTTAAATAATACCTGTAAAAAAATTATAAGTTATCTCCTAATCACGCGACCTAAGTACATAAATAAATTGTTATTATAATAAAGATGTTTTCTTAAAGCACGACCATTCATCGCAATAAGTCCACGTGTCGCGCGCGCCATTAAACCGTTGATTGCTTGGCGTATATCGAGAATTATTCTTCATTCAACAGCGATAAAGGCATACGTGATTGTATTTGTTTATATTTATAATTCACAATCGTGGCTACATTGAACTCGGAGGCATAGAACAATACATATTTATAGCTCCGCGACCGTTGCTCGGGTGGTGCTTTACAATTATTTGTATTTCATTAGTCTAAATTGAAGAGTATTCAACTTCACATTACTTATCTTTGCCAACATAAGTTTTATTTGGTGCATAGTTGTGGTTCGGTGGCTAGTAGATTGTCCCACTGAAATACTTCTACCATATGGGGTAGTATAAATCCATGGGGGGGGGGGGCTGCATATAATAATATGCATTACAAGATCAGTGCAATGGTTGTAGTTTTAATTAGTAGAGTAAACAAATATCCATCCGTATTTGTAATTAAAGTTACAACACATGTAACTTGACTAAAACATTGAGTTTTAATGCTTAAAAATATACACAAATTAAAAAAAAAAACAATAAATACCAACGTAAAAGTTCTAGACGTTTAAGTGATTTATTGTACCTTAAGTACAATACGATAACTTGGGTGCGTGAAACTTACGAATGATTTCCTTCTAAGACTTAAATATACAATTATACAACGTTGCTGATCAGTCGGGTTTCATTTTGTCTTATTAATTCTCTGCTTTTCCAAAACCAGTATTCGTATAATTTGTTTTAATTCAACAATGTTGGTTTGGATTGTTAAAATATTCATTCAAATTGTGCCCTGTAATTTAATTTAATTCATTAATTTATTTATACAACACTCTCAGGTTCTTAGCAGATGTAATTAATCTTTTCTTACGTTTCGTTTGGTTATGGTCGACAGCAAAAATTAATTAACATTCCATGTAAAAACTCAGTAAGAGTTATCAGGTGTCTTTTGGTGGATACGCCTACATTCATTCATTTTATTTTATACATGGACAAAGAGTAAATAGATCTAATAAGACGAAATTCAAAATGAATTAATTGTATTCAAACTGAATCGGTTATACGAAAACTTTCTACCATAGTGAAAAGCCACTGACATAAAGTTGAAATTGTTACCAGTTTATCAATAAATGAGCAATTTTCTGGTAAATTCATTGGTATAATTATAGAAATAAACTATTTCATATTTTTACTGTAGATTATTAATATACTAACAATATTTTTTTATCATTTTTTAATTATCCCTATTGAAACAAATCATAAAACTAAATCATATTGTTTACAATGTTATTGTCTACTAGCTAGAACTCTCTAGTTCTAACGTTATCTATGTATTTATAACGTTGACATCAATTTAACTTAAATAGCTATCAATGGCTTAATTTGACTAATAATATTTTTGATTCTCTCTTATATTTTAAGATATAATAATTAATAACGAACTATATAGTTAATATTAAAAATGCTTACCTTTTATTATTTTTTAATTGTGTCTTGCCTTTCTGTGAACATAATAATCTATGTCCCAATGCAGCGGTGTTATCTGTACACGTTCGGTAGTCGATCGCTCGCCCGGCCGTTAGTAATTTGACAGTCGGGATGACAGATTACAACGAGCCACGGAGACCACCAAAGAAATTGTCGCTTCCACAAGCCATCGATACATTTTTGTTTATGAGACAACGTTATCGCTTAATTGGAGGGCTCCTGTGCTTTGAGAAGGTTAGACGTTCGCCTATGCAACTGACGTCGACACGTCTTGTCAATATTGAACTCCTTGTCGTTGTTTGTTAAAGCGTGACGCTTCGTGTACAAGTCATACATTATACAAGTTTATATAATAGGCAAATTTTGTTACGAATGCATTTGATTTTTTTCTACTTTTTCTTTTCATTCATTTCATTTAAGATATTCTTTAGTCAATTAGTCATACATGGAGAAAAATAGCAAAACATCAGGTATCATTACAGTAACAAGCCGGTTATAGAAAAGTAATACAATAGTTTGCATAATTCTTTTCGACAGATAACAAGCAGTGGCTTAGATAGCGCGAAGCGGGCGGTCCATTTTTATCAAATACAATAAAACACTTATCTAATTTCACAATACGTTTCTCGTAAACGTCTGGTATTTAAATATAAATCGAAAGAGCAGAACACAATGGTGTAATCGATAATTGAATTCAGCATTGATGAACTTTACACCGACCGACCTCCTCGACGTGACAGATCAGAATGGAATCCACGCACTCACATTACCTAGAGCTGATACAACTTATATGCAATCAAATCGAGTTGCGTTTTATACTATTATAAAGAACTGTAATGGCTATAATCTATTAAAGAACATCATATTTCATCTCAATCCAATTTTTCTCAATTTATTCGTGATAAATAAGTGACAACTCTTGTAAGAAGCAACTTAATCAATACTACAATACAAATCTAATATGAAGTTAATTTAATGTATTCTATCATTATTATGATTTTCTGAGGTATTAAAAAAAACCTGTTTAGGATAGAAAAATAAAAGGAAAGCGGAGAAAATGAAGTAGCGAATTTAGAGCAAGGAAAAAGGAGGCGAAGCTTTCGATGGTGAACAGTAGGTATTGTTCACCATCGAAAGCGTCGCCTCTGTAAAAGTTTTGCGGGTTTCTAATAAGGAAAGGGTTGGAATGGAAAGAGGATTTGACGATAAAAGGTATGGATGGGAGAAGGAAATGTCAATTTTTCTGTCTATCCCCTCCCCTGTCTATTAAAGGCACAAATGCTTGTTGAAGATGCCTATGGGTAGGGGTCACTTGACCGCTTACTTGTTTGTCACATTCTTGTATAAAAAAAACACCATGGTTAAGCCGTATCTAAAATAACACTAATTAGTTATTCAATTATCGCCAATACTGATGACAACAATTTTGACAATAACAAAGTAATCGTATTGTACACGTATATTAATTACACGCATATTACACGATAGATGGCAGCTCTATAGATATATCTTTACGAGTCGGATTAGGCAAGTCACTGTCTGTCGTCATACTTAATGCCAATTAAAAGATTTAGAATTGTGAATCTTTGTTTGTGTCTGACTAATGCGGACCGCTATGACAAGCCTTTGCTGTGTTCCTTTGCATGTATACTTTCCATTAACATACTTTTGACAATTGTTTTTACGGTCTGCCAAATCGTTTAGATTAATTGTTTGATTAACGTTTTATTGTATTTACCTAAGTACGGTTCGATATTTTATTGTTTTGTGTTTAAAGAAAAATTTTAATAATTAAAAAAGATGTTATAATTTTATTTGAATTTTTATTCATTCATTCTTTCATTTTTCTTTAAGTTTTTTAATAGTTTTATTTATAAATGTGTGACCTTGTAATTAATGGCAATTATCTTGCTAATTAAACATCACGAAACATTAAATGTTTAGCAAATTCTTAAAGAAGGGACAGTCAGCTTTTTTGAAAGGCTTACAACGCAAAACTTATAGGTTCAATTAGCTTTAGAACTTTTGATTCAAAATTAAACCTACCTTTACGTTTAAACCGAAATATTAATAATAGTTCACACGAATCATGAGCAGTCGTTTAAAGTCGCATTCGACCACGAAGCAGCATAAGTTAAGGTGACATGATTGTTCGTCAAAGCTTTAGCGGATACAGCGCTAATTAATATAAGCGAGTGTACAATGGACACGAAATACAATATCTTCGACACGACCGCCCAGTACAAGAGCTGCAATATTAGCATTTATAATCTATTCCACTTGTCACATTCTTTTCTTATAAATAGAAAGTCCACTTTAGACCGCTTTAATATTGTCCATGGAATCACGTTTGTGAATAGTTTCTCAATAATTTACACGGACGTATGTAATTTGATAAGATGGGTTATCATTTTCGAGCAATTGGTATAAAGGATTCAACGTCGATATGAGTCTAGAATGTATAGTTACTTGGTAATTAGGTACGAGTGGTAACAAAGTAGCTTTAGTTATCTTTGTTTTCGATAAAAGCAACGTTACGTTGCTTTTTATTATAAATTTATTATTATTGAATCAATGGATAAGCATGTTTTGATCTGTGTTTCAATTTGTTTCTCGTAATAAATTTGTATTGTCCTTAAAATTATGTTCCCAACATTTCGACTAAATAAAGGCAATGTAATCCGTAAAATTAGTTTAATTTCAATATGCAATATTCTCGTAAATGCAAGAAATCATTGTTTTGTCTCATTAAAATGTCACTGGCTCGGAATTAAAAATAAATATTTGACATTTGACTTCGATTTCTTTTGATGTAGCCGAACGTAAAGTTCACCTTGATATCTATTTCTGAGAACGTGTTAGTCACTGGCACTAATTTATAATGAATTCACCTTCGTATTAATAAATAAAATTTAGACTCTATCTCACGCCGAGTCTGGTATTTCACGCATTTTTGCAACGTACTACTTTTTGTAACTACCAACATATTGCTTGAAGGGGTTAATATAAAAGCATCGAATTCTAAAGGACGAAGAGAAAGATAATATGTTGCTGATTAGTTTTAACAATTATGTGTAGAAAATGTATTATTATTTTTGGTTAAACTTAAAAGTATGCAACCCTAGACAATTTATTCCTACTCCATTAGCATCATTGGGCAAACATTACTCGCCATTTACAACTTTTCAAATCACTCGTTTCATTAATTTCGAAGTTTAAGATTTCCCACGACCGAGTCTCGGCTTAAAATGTGAACATTAGCGAAATATTTGAGGTTTTCTCAGTTCTTGAACTACCGTTTGTGCCGGTTAATAAATCACAACGACGCGTCAACGACTGTCGTAATTATAGGAATTAAGGTTAAGTAACGATTAACTCTTTCTTTGTTCTACGTTTTGACGGAAGAACGTGGGATTGCCGTCGCCTCGTCGACGACCGCGGTAATTATTCATCCTTGTCGAGAAATGCTTGTGGAATGTACCGACCTTGTACCGGTCAAGGATGTTTGAGTGTAACGGATGATGACGCTTGAATAATCGACATACTCTCAATTTTTTTAATTAACATCACTCAAAAGAACAAGTGAGGCTTGATTTTTGCTCATAATACATTACTTTAACGGCAATAAATAACAAAAATGCAAATGTTATAGTAGCGATTTGGTAATGGTACATATATTATATGACGGAACGGTTGGAGCGGTTGGTAAGATGTTTGCCTTTCACGCAACAGGTCGTGGGTTCGATTCCCACACAGGACAAATATTTGTGTGCATGAACATGTCTGTTTGTCTTAAGTCTGGCTGTAAAGACCACCAGAGGACTGGCAGCAGAGTTCTTTTCTTAGTACGACAGAACATACTGCGATCGCCAAACCGCCTGCCAAGCATGGTGATAATAGCACATTTTCTCCAATGATGCAATCAATGAGGGTGGCCTATATCCAGCATTGGACGATCATAGGCTGAGATGGACGGGTGGGTAGAGATATGTTATCAAGCAATACACACAAACATTTCTATATCATGGTAAAACTAAGATCAAAAAGGAATAAAAGTATGTGATTTAAGTAGATGGACAAAATTTTAAAATCGTAAATTCTGAATATAATCATACTCTATACAAATCATCGCACCACATACCTTTTATTTCTAGTAGTTAGTTTAGCTTCTGTAATTATTAAAGTTCTAGATTCTTCTAATATAAAATCCATTTATACAAATAATTTATAGACTTTAGATGAAAACTAAACTGTCTTAGTTAACGATATGTCTCACTGTGCGGTAGGAATCGCGATTAAAGTATATAACGTGTACGCCAACGCTCAAATATATTGTTATTGGTTTTCGTAAAGCTGCGGCACTGTTAGTGAACTAACCATTGAAGTAAACAATATCAAGAACACTGTTAGCTCTAATGAACTGGCAAACGTATTTTAAACTGCTTATGCAATTTTATCCTCTATTACGGAGCTGAGTTTGTAAATGTATTTTCTTTTTAATTTGTGATACTTTTTAAATAAACAAGTTAATATTGGAAGTTATAAGTATAAATTGGAAATACATACTTGCTGTTGGTCTATAGCAGCGGTCAGCAACCTTTTGGCAGACAGGGGCTATAAAGTGGCAAAATATAGTAAAGGCGGGTCTCGCTTGTGATATAAATCGTAGAGGCTCAATGCACGTATAATTCGCCATATCCTATAGAAAAGATGAAAAACGTACTATTAAAAATAGTCAAAATATAGGAGATTTAATTATTACACGCAATACATTACGTATACGTAAGAATCTAAACATTTTAGATATTTAAGACTAATTTACAAAACCACCACGAGCTGCAAATAGGACATCAGCGGGCCACATGCGGCCCTCGCGCCGCGTGTTGCCGACCCCTGGTTTAGAGGATAAAAAATTAAACACTATAATATTACGTAACAATAATGTGTATTTTTAGTTATGTAATGGTAATTAATGGATTTTGGTCGACTGGACCTGCACAAATATGTATAATGTATATAAATATTTACATATATAATTTAAATCAACAAAAACCACTTTCTTACTTATTAATGAAATTCATTTACAACCGAATATCATTCCTCATCAGACGATTAATAAATTAAACTCATGTCAAATTGTATATTTGCTTACTTACCGCAAATAAAACTCGAATATCACCGCCTTGATATTTGATAAAAAACCAATTTATCTCCCTACACATTGTTAAAAATTCCCAAGTCATATTTCAAATTGTTAATAATGAGCTTCGTACCTGACGGTTCGAGATCGCGCTAAGACTTCGATCTAAAGAGGCTGCATTTGCATAAAATCATTAGTAAGCACAATGCTCTGCGGGCAGGGACACGGGGCGAGAGACACCTTACAATTTCACCTCCGTTTATACTACCAATAACAAAAATTTACTATTACAAACCATCCATTGCTTGTTACCCAAGAGAAGATAAAATATAAGAAATAATAACAAAGTAATGGTATTCGAACAAGAAATAAAACACGGCAAAATGTCGATGTTTAAATAACATGGAAGAGCCGGCAAGCCGCCTCTCGAATATGATTTATCATCGTTCATTAGGCGAGTTTGTCCGCAGCGACAACAGATGGAGCTGATAGCACTTGGCAGGGTGGCCTCTTGTTATTATTTTTATTACCAGTTTTCAAAGAATAATACTCGAGGAATGCATCCTTTAATGAACTTCTACCCTTTTTGGGTTCGATGATGGATAGAATTAATGTCGCCTTCTATTGTTGATTGGTGACACTCCCGAACGTTTATTATGATTACGGGCCTTGATTGATGTTCAATTGAAATGACACTCAATATGAACTCGACTTGAGAAGTTTTTGATTATATTTTACAAAAGAAAATATATTAATACAGTGATTCACATATGCAACGTTTCTTTCTAACCGAATACGGATTAGTCATGTTCAAAGTCGCAGGTACCCCTAATGTTTCGACTTTTTAGAAAAAAATGTCTTCTTAAAAATTTATTGAACATAACATTACTGGAATCTTCCGGTATGAATTCAATTGTTGATTGGTATTTAACTATCAGTAACATTTGGCCACGTGCTAGTCTCTAAGTCAGTTGTACTTATATAGACTATTATAATACATTTTACATGCATTGTACCCAAAGGAAGCAAATAAAGCATGTGGAGCTTATAATGTTCATTAGCACGTGATGATCTTTAAAGAAAGTTTCTAACAAATTGGCAAACAAAGAAACACAAATTTAACAAAATATTGGCAAATTTAATTAAGGATAAAAACAAAATTTATATATATATAACTTGGCATAAATTGTTAATATTCTAATAACAATTTATGCCAAGTTAACAACAATCCAGGAGCCAACCCTGATAATGGTGCAGTTAATAAACATTTTCATAGTCACTATGGATGCGGTCTCGCTAAATCCGCTTACATTTTAAATCTCTGCGTACATACGAGCCTGGCAAACAACACTCCGACGATTCTCAAAACTGCATCTTTAACGCCGTCGACGGTGGACGCTCGTGTTTGGTACGTAATTAAAGCCACGTCGTGGATTTGCATACGATTCTGAGAGCTCGTAGCGCAAATCAAAAAAAGAGCGATGTTAATTAGCATATTGTGCTTTTGAAATGTGACGGTTGGCGTGTGGAGCTTCATACTCTCAGCGGTGGCCCGATGTCAAGATACATAATGTTGTCAACTTGTGGATAAGACATTTTAATTAATTTGCCCTATATCAATGTCTATGTCAATTTTACTTATTTTTAATACAAGTAATTTTTATTTCTAATTTTAGTTTATTGATTGGTGAACCTTTGACATAAAGAAAAAATGAGTATTTCCTTATCCCATCCAAATATCCCCCTCCCGGTCAAATCCTCTTTTCCTTCTCATCTTTTTCTAATTAGAAAATGGTGGGAGGGGACAAAGATTAAAATTAGGCCTCCGGCAACTCACTTCTGTAACAACCAACCGCTGAATACTTCTACTTCACGTCTGTCTTCTGTGAGGTCGTGGTATTTTACCGGTCGGGCCGGCGGGCCATTCATGCAACAGATGTTGTTGTTGCGGACTCTAATAATGTTTGTGTGTTCAAGTTATGAGTTATTGGATGAATGATGTTGTGAAAGATACGTTTAATATTGTAGTATTTCTATTCCTTATTAGTAATTTTCTGAATAAAACGGCATTAGTAATAACCATTTTAGTCAGGTCAACAATTTAACGGTTCTGCATTAAATTAACTCTATATATGTAGCTAAAACTATTCGTTCATTACTACATTATTTTTTTCATAATATTTTTTGAAATAAATTTCTTATAATTTTTGAAAAACATGTTTCTAATTTTATCTGTTTTCCCTTTTGATTAGGCAATATCCATGTTAGCTTAAAGTCTTAAGTCAATCGTGATAACTTTAGTTTTGTGTCTCCGTTTTAATTAATTTGGATCACGAAGTCGCCACTCGGGGCGTCACGATGCGACGCTTAACGGAGCCTGACTGACATACTTCAGAATGTCACCAAATAGTATCTCCGATCGCCAATGGCTTGCACCTTGTTCCTACCCTCGAAAGACATTTGTTGCAGAACTAAAAAAATCAATTGGTTTGTTTCCTTAGTATCCATAGAAGTCTGTGTCTACGAAGTACGTTTTCAGAGAAAAAGTTATAGTTTAACTTAATGTAGATGGTAAAATGTTCGTAAACGTTGAGATATTTTTAATTTTCTTAATTACTTGTTTTCACTTTTTGTATTACTTTGTTGAAAAAGAATAGCGTGGGGGCGCCAAAAGAATATTGAGTGCCTTATTTTAATTTCTAAAAATATCAAAGCTCAAAAAAGGTTTTAACTTCAAATTTAAAAAAAAAACGAATCGTTCGTTTCGACGTCAATATTATTCTCTCCACTGATTGACAGATTTTATCTATTTCCTTGTTCGTATTCTCTGTAAGTATTCAAAATAAACGATACGCTCTGTTCAAACCATTTGGTCATGTAATAAGCTAAACGAACAAACAGTAATCTTTTAATCAATGTCACTGCTTTGCCGAAAATACAGAGTGATTATAATTTATTATTTGTATGGTAAGATAAAGCACGTTCATCTCGTTTACGCAAGGTGAGATCGAGTCCTTTGGCATGTGGGAATTAAGGCTATCGCACGATCTGCGCACGGTTTTAGTATGTGATGCCGTAACGTTCCAATTAGGTGCTCATTTGTGTCAGGCGCGCATTGTAAATCTATTCATTGGACTCGAACAATCGTCTCATTGTGTTCGTTGCTTTTGGACATTCACCGAGTCGCGCGACATTAGGCAAATATCATCATTTTATTACACCTTTTAACTCCCTAAAGATCTATTCAATCACACCTCCGCTAACAAGTGCACTGCTATCGAACTAAGCCCTCGACGCACAATGGGCATCGAATGCCATAACATCATCAAACAATTTCAAAATCTAATCCTATGCATAACGAATGGAGTTGATAAATAGTTTGAATTAACCGATTTAATGCGGGTCACCCACGGCACGGTGACTCGGCCGAATCTCGCCGCGGTAATGATAATTGTACTGGCAAACACCCAGCCAGGACTATCACCACAATCTATTGAGAGCCGACGTCGGAAACTCTATGACTTGCGCTATTGTATTTATGATTGTATTCTTTTTATATTTTATTTCTTGTCTTCCGACACGATCTTTAGCGTTCTGATTAGCTCGGAGCTTTACTGCTGTGAATATTGTTTCTGTGACATTATTCAGTTTTAAATTTTAAATTCAACTGTCGTACGTGTTAAATTTATCCTTGTTTGCAAATGTACGTAATTTCGATAGCTTGGTTTTACCCGCTTAAATGTTTTTTTTTTGCTTTCCTTATTTAATAGTCCAAAAGCAATCGTCACCCAGTTTCTCGGTACAGGATATTTTAGTCACAAGGTAATAAATTGACTTAAACATTTGCACGAAGAAATTATGATTTTAAATATAATGTAAATATTAGGTCCTTACATATGAAATTGGCGTTTTGTACGGGAGGAATATAAAGTCATTTTTTTTTGTAAAAAATATTTAATTAATCAAGGTATGCACCGTTGTTATCTATGCACTTTGCCATCTCATAGGTAGTTCATTGATCCCTTTACTAAAAAAAAACCTTGGGGGCGAGAATCAATCAACTCTTTGAAAGCGGTTTGGACTGCCGCATCGGAGTTGAATTATTTTCCTGGTAAGAAGTTGTCCAAATTCCGGAAAAAATGGTAATC